>JARWCS010352247.1:0-11013 GCA_034783895.1 Geukensia demissa
CCCGTAACTGATCTTCTTTTTGTAGCCATGGACCATTAACTGTTTTTCTACTTGTAAGAATTTTAATAGTTTTGTCAAGACTTGTCTTAATGTTTCCAAGATGCACATCTCGCTTTTGAAATACAAGAGACAAACTACAAACATGGGGCAAAACATCTGCAAGGAGCAATATAACTTTCATAATAATAGGATCCTTCATACTTTTCAACAAGCCATTTCCAACAGGATCTTTACTGACTTCAGCTGATTCTAGATCTACAACTAGAGATTTATAGGACCTGACGATGGATGTGATTGCCTGATTGTGACTCAGCCAACGATGATGTTTCGCTTGTTTTATTGTAAGAGGGGCTTCATTAAAAGCTTTCTGAATCTCCTTCAGTCTGTCTGTATTACAGCAACTATATTTGTAATACTTATATAAAGTTTCAAGCATTTGATCAAGCTTTTTCATAACAGGCATTTGCTTGAAACTGTCCCTACAAGCTAAAGCCAACCGATGATCCCTACAGTGGTGAGTCAATAAGCTTGGATTGTGATCTTTCAGCTGTTTTGCAACACCATTATTTCTCCCCATAAACACTGCAGCCCCATCAGATGCAAAACCTGCCATATCCTGAATGGGTAAACCATGATTGTGTAACTCAGTTGTAATTGCAGTGGTAATTGCATTTGCATTTGCATTAGGAAGCTCTAAATCAGTAAGAAACCCATTTTGAACAATGCCATATTGGTTAATAAAACGAGTGCAGATTGCGAGATGTTTTATTGTCCTATTATCTGTCACTTCATCTACCATGGTAGCATAACATGGACTATTTTTCATGTTTGTTAACAAAATTTGTTTCACATGATTACTTAAAATATCTAATAAATCATGAATTGTATCCCAGCTGCTATATGTAGCATTTTTAGCTAAGCGAAGTTTTGACAAGTCCTGGGCACCAACATCAATACAGAGGTCTATCAATGAGCTGAATAAATCCAGGGCAAGATTGTGTTGCAGTATAAAAAATAAAACTTTAATTGCATCTCTAACAGCTTTCATTGCTGAAGTGTTCATATTTGAGGCTAGGTCATCAACAGAGTGGGCAAGATCTAATGTAATTGAAAATTTATGCTGATCACTATCCTGATGGAATTGAACTTTATCTTTGCGCAAATGTCTATAGCCCAAATTTGACCATGCCTGGCTACCATTATTCCCATGAGATTGATGTTTCTTACACAGGCGACAAAACATTACATCAACAGTGTTACCGTCCTCGTCAACCTCTTTATCAAAATATAGCCAAGAGTACTGTTTTAGCCAGTCATTATTTAGGCCAATTCTATGCTTCCCACTAGGATGTTTTTTACGAATAGTTGGTACATGTAGTTGTTTTTCTGGGGTGCCATTATTTGTCAGATCAGGTGGACAAGTAATTTCACTAGAATCAGGTGTATTTTCAGACTGTTGCTGGTTATTGCTGAAATCAGAATTTAGGGGTCATAAGAAAATGGATTGGGAAAAGCTACAAAGATGTAGGGCATACTACATATGTATTTAATTGAATTCTTGAAACTACATTTGATGAAATATATTCCATTTTATTTTAAAGTGTTTAAATCCCGTTTGAAGCCACACTTTGGTCTAAATTAAATGCTATATTCTATGTTTTTGAAAAAAATTAACATGAATTGGCCTATTTATTTATGAATTGTACGTATGTAGATAGTTCTATTTATAGATAGGTAATTTCCGCGATTTTTAAAATATGCCGCTTAAGTGAACGAAAATATTTTAAAATCTTGTCAATGTAATTCAAATATTAAGAACTGTAAATACCTTAAGCGTTGTTCATTTCCAACAAAAAAAGATGAAATTGGAGAACAAGTTTTGGCAATTTTCTTCTTCTCACTTTCTAGTTGAGCGAGTCGTCTTTTTGTCGACGGCATGTTTCATAGTCGAGGAATTGCGTTGAAATGATAAGTTTAATAAGAATCTGAACACATTTTAGTAAGTAAACTTTTTATTTAAGATAAATCAGGCATGAGAAATGTTTTAAAACGTCAATGCATGATAGGCAAGATAGTTTGACCTCAGGTATTTTCTATAATAGATATTTTCTCAATGACCTAAGGATGTGATTAGCAAGGTCATAATCTGGCATAGGTATCGATCCACCTGTCAGGTAGTTAATGTCATTAACAGGTGTTTGTTGTTATAACTATTATGTAATATTTAATATCCCAATTAGACAATTGACGATTTGTTTATTACCCTATATTGGATGACAAGGATAGAGGGGCGCTGCAAAGGGGCAGAAGGGCGCAAGAGACTGCTGGTAAGGGCAGAGGGGCGCACATTTCGGGCGGCGGGGCGGGGCGCCCCTCTATTTTGATCTAGCTGGAAGTCTGTTTTATTATGCTACTAAGCAAAACAGCCAAAAAGCAGGTATACTTATAAAAAGTAATATTTATCATTATTTCTGAAGGTTACTAAAATGGTAAGCAAATTCTGGTACCAGAAAGTGACCTTGTTTCTTCTGTGAAATTGGATAAAGTTCAAGGTTAATCTTTAGATTTTCATCTGTCCTCCCCAAATTTTTTTTATTTACACTTGAATCCTACTTACTAGCATGGAATGAGTACCGAGTATCAAATCCCCCAAAATCCTTTATTTCAGTACCTGAATGCTTTTAACATTTGTTTGGTATATTTGGTCATTTAATGGTGGATCAATTGTAATTTACAAATTGTATTTCTTTAAATAAATAAAACCCATCATTTGGGGTTGAATTGAATAAGAATCTATAACTTAACTTGATGTGGCCTAATAAAAACTGTCAGTAATCACTGTAAAGAGGATTTCTATGATCTTTAGTAACAACAAATTAAGTGTGTAACAAAGGTAACAAAATAAACATATTAAGTAAACAACATAAGAATATGATTATGCATAGAGGTTATCACAGTTGATAACTATACAACAGCTAAATTATATACTACCTTACTTTGGCATCTATTCTTTTCTGACATGTATCCCATATTCTTTCATCATAATTCTTTTTGGAATATGTATGACCTAACTGCCATATATTCTATATTCATTCTTTTACATTATTAAAATATTATTAACTAATTAACAAATATAAGAACTCTGCACTGTTTAGCATATCATTTTCTTATTCCATTTTAATACTAAAAAATGTTAAGTTTTCAGATGGGTTAAAAACTGAACAGGATGTAATAAAATCTAGCACAATGGCTTTACACACTACATTAATTGGTGCAAAAAATGTTTTTATCTATTTGAGAATTTAGTTCTCACAAAACAAGTAAATCCTAGTTGTATTACTTTGTTTCTAAAATAGGGTAAAAAATCCAGAAATAAATTAATGTCTAGAAGAGTTTACTTGTATCTGTGGTGTACTATTGTTGTCGGTTGTAGATGACATTGGGTTGTCAAAATAATTTTGTTAAGTGGAAGCTGTGACATGACTTTAACCAACACTGCAATTAAAGAATTTTATTTCAGGACAGTGGAATATTTTCAACTGTTGAAGGTTAAAAACTTTCCATAATTTATTCATGTTTTCATTTATTTCATTTGAATAATTTTTACTTTAGACAAGAAATGAAGAACAATGTCTGGTGATAAAAAAGTATTATCATTATAAACATAATGAAGGAGTTGAATCAAGTGAATTGATGAACTATTGCTAACCTTTTATGCACCTTAACTTATAATCTCATGTCTAGTTTTAAAGTGGAATTTCAACATGTCAGGCCTAAAATAAAATATTGTTTGATGCTGTTTGCCTACCGACCCATCTTAATTGTGCCTACATTTAAAAAATAGTTGTTTAGCACATCCTTGTATGAAATGTGTCATATGATGTAATGAGTGAAACATAATATTTTTGATCTGATACATTGTTCATAACTCTATTTCTATATTTGCATTGGGCGTGCAATGTACACATTAACATGTATCTACCTAACATAATTTATGTCTACATTTCAAATATATTACTGTTTAAAAAAACAAATCATATATGACATAGTTAGTTGACAGCGTCAAAATGTGGAATGTAAGAAATGAGCAATGTAACATGTTCCAAGAACAGAAAGACCCTGAGATACAAGTACAAACTTTAACAAGAGGGGCTTTGTTAAATGGAATAGCCCATTAAAAGAGGTGGTTGAGTATGAAGAGAGTTCTGAAATTTTTTTAATAAACAACTTAACTGCTTTCAAATGTGTGCTTGTATTTAATAGGTAAATATATAATTCACGTTTCATGTCCACAAATATAAAGTTCAATGATACCAACCATACCTTTTTAATGGAATAGACTTAAATTGTACATGTAATTAAAAAGGATTTTATGAAATATAAAACACATTTGTGACCATTTACTTTCTTTAAAATGTTAACTTAATCATGTTAACTATCTAGTACCATAGAATTTAAGTTTTTTCTGGAAAAATTACAGATCATTGGAACGCGGTTATAAGAATGTGAAACTTTGAAAAACATCTTATTAACACTTTTTGGCCTTCCACACATTCTATAATACATGTGTACAGATGGACTTATAAAAATAAAAACTGACCAAGTTCAAGGACTGTTCAACTTAATAGGACCAATTAAAGAGACTGTTCAACTTATCGTAGTTGGAAAACAAGCAAAGAATGATGAATGGACAACTTAACAGATTTGAAAAACACATAATGTTTGAGCCATCTGAGTTCCAGCAACTGTGGTTTGAATGTACACAAAAAATAAAAATTAAAAGAAGTTTTAAATATATGAATATACCAATGCCAACTGAGTTTTTATTACCAAATTATAATTCAATGAACAGACCTTACAGAGAACTTAACATGATAATTATAAAACAATATACAAATTAAAAAACGTGGAGGTAGACACTACACAAACATATAGGGGATAATATTATTAAGATGGATTTACATTTTCTTGTAGGGAGTGTGATAAAAATGGAGAAATTTGTATTAAGGCACATGTTGAAGTGCATTATTTATAATTCCTATGACAATTTTTGCTCAGCTTCCTTGAGATTTTTTGTCTGGTGTCACCAACACAACCATTTCATCATCAAATGTCAAGGGCACTGTCTGTACTTTAGAGTTATCTCCCTCTACAGCTTTCTTTAGTTCTGCTCTAGCTTTTCTGACCACAAATGCCAATAAAACAAAAGTCATAATCATCTGAAAACAAAAATTGTATATATTGTAATCACCTGTACTAGCATTGAGGGAGCATATTAGAGTGAGGGATATACAGAATTTGATCAAATCTGGTACTGAATTATGTATGTTTCCATAGATGAAAACTGAATGAAACGAGAGAAACAAGTATCCTTCTCCTACATTATAATCTCTACCCATGTTAATATGCTATTATCCCCTAAAAATTTGTCTTCTTCAACTGAATCAAACTCATACAATGTTAAGATGACACATTAGTCTATAGTATCATTTTTCCATTGCCAGATGAGTTTGAAACTAGAAACTTACTACTATCTGCCAGCAGTGTGCTGGCTCAAAACCTAGGGGTGATTTACTATTTTAGAAACAAATAGGAGACTAACTGGGGCATGGGCAAAACAAGTAAAATAATTTAAAAAATCCAATAAAACCATCAAAATTAGACAAAAAATAGATAACTTTCATTTGAAAATTTTAAAATCCCATTTGGTGCCTCCTTAAAAAATAAGCAAATGCTGGGCCATCCAAAAATTCCCAACCTGTATTTTATATTGGATAACATTATGTTGAAATTTAAATGGATCCAAATAACAGAATAAAAGTAATTGAACTGAAACCTTGCTGTCTATGGACGACAACATCGACAATGATGATGAGCCCATAAAATGACCTCAAATTTTTGTGGTCGTATAAAAATGAATGTTGAACATTTGTGGGTTGAATTATTCTTGGACTAAAATTTGTCTCAAAATGCATTTATTAAAATTCATGATTATGAAAAAATTGCCAAAAAATCAAGTCTTTATTTTCAAGGACTATTAAATGTTTTGACAACTACCCAAAATGGAACTTTTATAAAGAATACATTTAGTAATCAAAAAGTCAAATTAGGCGCCAAAATTTAGCTCTATCAATTACTGTTTCTGCAAAAAAACTAAAAATTTGAAAAACTAAGTTCGGTGCAATAGACGTTAGTGCCATTGTCATGACTGTACATGTTGTGCTTTCTTGTTAACTTAAATAACAGTCCATGTACATTGTAATATGTTATGAGACAATGACTTAAGACTGAGATTGTAGAAGTACTAATCACATGACAAAGTACTTAAGTTGTATGTGCAATGCGTAATTAGACATTAACTTGTGACTGAGATGTGTAAAGGATAACATCATATCAACCTATATCTAAAACAAACAACAACTGCGTATGGCCATGATAACCAATAATGACAACTTGACTCTTACATAATATACAGGTTAATATCTGGAACAAAATACCCTTCATAAGATACAATGATACATCATACTGAGCTCTGTTTAGTTTGACTGCATACCAATATACAATGGGTTTAGGTGTAAATACATGTAAAAGTTAAAGGTACTGTCAGTCCTTTTTACATGTATTACTACATAAGATGTACATTGTACATGTTAAGTTATAAATAAAATAACGTGACAAGTTTTAAATAAATAAACATGTTTACATGTGTATACATCCTCATCACAAAGATTGTTTCATAAACTGAGTCTATTGTAATTGAGGTACTCTCTTGTCAGATTGGGTGACTTTCTGTTTGATTTTTATGGTTCCTCGGTTACAACTTTGGTTTTCTTTGTCCACTCGTTGGGGGGATTGGGTACCCACTCAACTAGTTTAACCCCATCAAATGTCTCCTTGGGGGGATTGGGTACCCACTCAACTAGTTTAACCCCATCAAATGTCTCGTGTGCATGTCCCAAGTCTGGAATTGTGGACATAGGTTTGTCTTTGTGTTTAATGTTTTGTTACATTTTACATTTTTATAATATTCCGGTAATCATAGCAGTATGATTTAAGGCATACAAAATGTTTTATTTAGGGCCATTTAGAGCTTTTCACACGGAGTGGTATTCCACCCTTGCTGAAGGCCTTGTGGAAACCTCTAGATTTGTAAATTCCCTGTATTTTTTTCGTGGTTGGAGTACATGTATGTATTTACGCAATATCTTTTCATTTTCATATGTAATATGTCATTTAATTTCGGTGTATGTAAATTAATTATCTTGTTCATGTTTTTTCAAGTGTCCATGTTAAACAAATAGTCTTTATTAGATAAAAATGTAAAATTAAGGGTTTGCAGTTACATGTACAAAATTTTAAATGTATCCTTAGATTTTTTATGGTTTTTGTTTTTTTCTTTTGAAATGGTTGTTTTTTTTTTCAAGAGTTTGGTTGTTAAGTTTTTCAAAAGAATTAAGTTTCCTATACTGTACATGTGTAGCTCCATCGTCTACCATGAATACAGAAACTAGTCTATCTATCTATAATACATCAAAGGTGTATGTAAAACTTTATAACATACATGTTTAACAAATAATTTTTACTAAATACCTGTACAGCAAAAACAATATATCCTGTAGTAGCACTAGATTCATCTGATAATACATCCTCCATGGATCTTAACGTTGATCCCATGTAACAGTTCAGTATAGCAGTAGGAGCAAGCCCTATTGCCGAGGCTGTTGAGTATTTCGTAATAGGAATATTTGTAAGCTGTAAAAGGAAATAAAACATCAATTCTTATATTACATGTATAAAATGTATGTACACATGCATGTATTATTTGACACTTATTCACTGAAGATCTTTCACTGGGAATCTGTTTATATCTTTGGGTGGGCCAGAGCTTATTCTTCATTCATGACATTAAAGGATTTTAACCAAACACTTACCAAATGATACCCGAACTTGGCAACTCCCCTATACTAAAACACTTTGAAACGTCACAATATATGAAGGGTGCATCTTTGGCTTTGTCAAGATTTTTTAATATTTCATCATCATGTAAAAATAGGAGATGTGGCATGATTGTCCATGGGACAGCCATCCACAAAATGACAGTTCGAAATTAAACTTTTACAGGTTCTATTACGATCTTCAATAATGAACCAGAGTCCATATCATAACAGAAGCTGTTATAGGCCCCAAAAATACAAAATGTGAAACTATCAATCGACCTAATCTATTGAAAAAATGGTGAACAAATAACTATAAATGACCATTTAAAAATAAGACAAATCATCATGATCGAAGACATAGATTAGAAGCTTGATGATAGTGGAGTCATTGTTTCAAAAGCCAGATTTGCTATCAGTCAGGATGTTATAATGTATGAAATTGTGCCACCGCTTAAATACATAACAGAAATAGTTATAGTTTATGAATATAATCACTCTCTCCCTAACAAAAAATGAACATGTACCTTTGTAAACAGCAGTTTAATAAGCAATTCCATTCACTGGGAACAACACCTAATCACAAACTTTTATGAAATATTAATGGTTAGAAGTGTTTCAAGAAAAATTGCCATGAAATATTGTTTAATGATATATGGAACTGTATATGTATATTCAGTTTTCACTTCAGAGTGTGTTTACATGTACAAGTTTTTCTTTTGTTAGCACTGAAATAAGCAAACTAATACTAAGAATGTATTATTGATAATAGATGACAGATAAATGTACATGTAACATCTGTCTTATTTTAATCAATAACTGAAAAGAAACCTATTCTGTCTTCTATTCTGAGTTTTCTCTTGTGCTGTGTGGAGAGATAAAGTTTACATATTTCCAACATATGAAACACAGTAAAACCTGTCTAAACCGAACACTGAGAAAACCGAAAACCTGTCTTAACCAGACTGCTTCTTAAGTCCCTTTATACAAGTTTTCATTCGCTTTTAACCTGCTTAAACCAGACACCTGTCTAAACTGAACATTTCTTCCAATCCAAAAAGGGTTTCGGTGTACACAGGTCTCAATGTAATATGTTAATTCCCAGAAAAGATTGTTATCTTTATATTCTAATGCAATAGTTTTTGAAACGTTGATTTTAATTGGATATCATTGAAATTTTCATCATGGCATAAAATCCATGTTTGATGCCGTCGGAGAAACTATGCACGCACAGAAGTTTTTTCCCCTGATTTTAAAATGTTCCAATTGATCGTAAATTTGTTCATTTGCATTAGAATTGTGTTAACAGTATTGTATTTGAAGATTTGCTGCCAACAATTTTGATTTGATGGTGGCAAATATCCATTTGCTGGCTCCGCTAACCTGTCACCAGTAAACTCAATTTGCAACCATCAAAAAGTCAATTGAATGTCTGATGAAGGAAAAGCATTTTACACACAGTTAAACTGGGCTTTGAATAAAAATGAAAGTTTTCCAGTGGTATAGAGCAATTATATGCATACATGTACATAAACAGCAAATTTCTTATCACAAGTGCATGTAACAGCTTGGTTAAACAAAAAGTATAGTTCCAGTTACCAGCTTCAGGAAAAATTAGGTCATTTTAATGTAGGTTTTTATCTTTTTTTTATAAATTTTTAACTAGAGAATCTGTAAGTTAGATTTGGTCCACGCTAGAAGTGTATCAATAATTATGATTGTAAGATATTTCAACCATCTGCTTATTCATACGTCAAAGAGGTAGACTAGACTACTAGTAGTGATTGAGTGATACTTTTGTTTTGTTTATTTACAATGCATTCGTTATAAATATTTTATCCTTTTTGGTGTAAAAAAGTTAAGGTCAGCACCAAAAAGTCAGGGTCATTGGGAGACTGAAAACACACATATGTATTTTTTTTTTATTTTGCCTTACATATTGTACAATAATAAGCAACTGACTACTGTTCATCAACTTACCGAAAAGATTCCATTCTGCAAACCAAATGGAATTGGAGTCAATCTGGATAATGCAACAATTTTAAATCCTTGTTTACTCTCAACTACTTGTATAAATGCCTCAATTTGTCTGTTGTAAAATTTTGATAATATCCAATCTCTACAGCAATTCTTCATAGTTAAATGTGCTATGATTATTCCAACTGCACCAAAAAATGTCACTACCAGTGGGCCGTATATATATCCATAAAGGTATCCAGCAGCTAACATCAATAGCATATAACCCCAGGCTACTGGGAATGAAACTAATGTAAACAATAAAATAAATATAAAGAAACCTACAACAAGATCTACATCTTCCAACCAGATTAAAAGTTCCTTAACATATTGGTGACAAAATACAACAGCTAAGCATGTCAATGAGATCACAATAAAAGATGTCACTGACACTTGATAACAGCTTACATTATTGTTAAATAAATCCCCATCACTTGAACTTTCTGAGTCTGTGCTCCTACATTCAAGATCTTCTCCATGTTTAATTTTGTAATCTTTAACAGAAAGGTGCTGATGTGACTTGTTCAAGAAAATATCATCAAACTCTGAAGATTCACCAAGAAGTGGTCTAACATGTATGCTGTTGAAATGTATTCTCTGTGAAAACGTGCTGGTATTTTCTGTAGCTAGTGTAGGTTGTGTGTCGTCAGACATATCTACATGTATACCTGCCAAAGTCCACAGAAAATTATGTTGAGACTGCCCAATGGTTTTGTTTTCTACTTATCAAATATTAACTGATAACTTTGCCTTGTCCAGATCGTCGTCATGGTTAACTGAGTTGTTTTAAATACCCGGTACGGTGCATGTATTTGCTTGTTGTTGCCAAGCACGGGTGCTTATTACCGCACGGCGGGGTCAAAAAGTGGACGTTCTATAAATCGACAGTCAATTTACCTGCTAATTAGGCTTTTGTTCATGAAATATTTGTTTTTTCAAACTTGCATCTTAACATCTTGTGGAAAGGTAAGTTATGTGGACCTCTCAATTTGGTGAATTCATTTTTGTTATGGTTAACTGGTCAAACGATTTTATACATGTCGCTTGAGTTATCGACTGTCGC
>JARWCS010352268.1:299-11012 GCA_034783895.1 Geukensia demissa
GTCAATCAGAAGTCGAAATTCATATTAAAACTTTTATTCAGATCGAGTAATCGTTCGTCTAGATGTCTTAAAATCACTGTCAATACACGACAATGCTATTAGACATATAATTCAACAGATGAGTCATCAAATACAACGGGAATTTACCTAGCTGTTGGAAATGGAATTATATTGTGGCTGTCATTTGAAATGTACTTAAACTATGTTCTTTTAATACCATACAGGTAGCGGATCCAGGATTATGAGTTTAGGGAATGTGAGGAATGAAGTATGTCGCCAAGCGCAGCAAGGCAAAAATATCTGAAATGTTCTACCCAACTTGAATTGTAATTGGATGCAATATCCCTATATATTGTTGTCCTACAGACCTTTGATTTGTGTACACAATAATCCTCAACATTATTTAACTAAAACCAAATATTTAATAATTTCCGCCGTTATGGCAAAGAAAATTGTGTCGCAAAATTCAAATTTTTAAGTTCGTCAAAGGAATATTATCTACAAACAGGATGTTGTTTGCCGCCAGACCGATAAATTATTCTTATGGCACAACTTACCATAAGCTTTATACTAAACAAACAGTTAATACAGAGAGAAACTGTACGATGGACGATGGATGGGATGAATAAATGAATGAACGTACAGTCGGGCAAGGTGGAATATAGTGCTAAATACATGAGAAGGTGAAAATATCTCTTTTCATAGTTTTATTTTAGATGGACGTATGCATAACCTGTTTCACGAATTTTCCCATGTAAAACCGTTTCTTATCTTTATTGTGTAGATTGTCAATAAACATCTCCCTTTTCTATCTCTTTGCTCAGGAAAGATTCCTAACATATTGGAGTTAAATATAGATGTAAAGATATTATATAACATTCGCCGAGCGAAGATATCCTAAATATTGCTTTGAGGTTTTTCCATTTTTGTCTGGATGGACGTATAATATTAAGCAATTAACTGATAAGTTAAACTCAGAAATATTTCAATTCCATGTCAGCTTGAGTCCCAGTTTCTTAGTTTTATTTAACTGTGGATTTTGACTAAAAGAAATAAAAATAATAATTAAAACAAGCCCAAAACAGGAACAGAGAGGGAAACCCTGGTCCGTCCAAACCGCCACGCCCTCCCATGCACGAACGGACGGGGTAATGTCCGTAATTAGATCTGCCTTTGGTGAAACCTCAAAAACGTCTCATACTTTTCTTACATTGTATTTCATGACCGAAGAATTTTTTTGTATCCAATAAATTACAAATAATTCTATAAATTATTAACGGATGTTGAGGTAAAATGGTTAAGATTTTTGAGATTTTTAACTTAACGGACAAATAGTACAAGGTTTCTACCCACAACCTATGCTATTAACCCTAAAAATTTTACTTAATTCATGATCAGGGTACCATAAAACGTCATAATTATGTATAAACGGTCCGCAGAACTAAAACACCAGCCATGAGAATTTAAAAAGTACTCAAAATAAACACTCAGACTAAATTAATTTACAAAATCAAATTACCACTTTTCTGATTTGTAATCATTTATTGTCATTAATGATACTTGTAAAATCAGTTCACTCTTTTTCGTTTGTTGATCAACATGAATTAGGGTACCACCATTTAACGTAAATTTTACACCAAAATGACCCTACGGTTTTGCATCTAGTCTAATCGTACGGCAATACTTCCTTTTGAACCCTTTTCTATTTGTATTTTCACTTATTACGTCAGCCAGGGGGTAGGGTGGCTTCCAATCGTAATGTCACTTAACATTTTACACTTCCGTAATTCCTCTTTCTTTATAAAAACCAGACCGCCTTGGTGGTGTAATGGTTAGCGTGCTCGCCTCGAGTGCGGAAGGTCGTGTGTTCGATCCCCGGACAAACCAATGACATTAAAATACCGGTAAATATTTCCTGCTTCTCCGCTAAGCACGCAGTATTAAGGAGTTAGAGCAAATACTGGTCGGTCCAGAGTCTGAATAATGTGTCTGGGTAATGTGGCAAATCCGGCTAAGCGTGTCGGTCTAGTACAAAGCAAGGTTCATCATCATCATTCATTAATATGCTCTCGTCCTAAATATGCATGAAATATTTGCCGCTGGAAGTTAAGCAACATTCAATCAATCAATACTTTTTATTGTTACGAGCAAAAAATCTTACTTCTCAAATTACAAGATCCATTTCTGCGTTAAGCTATCGTCTTTTGTCATCTTGTCCATGTTTCGTTGTCTTATTACTTGATAATCACGGTATGAAATTTGATATTTAATTCGAGGAAGCTGAAAAGCCAGTGGTACAATTAAGAGGGAAGAAAAGACAGTTTGTCAATACAGCCAGTATAAACAAGACTATGAAATTGGTTTTCTTATTAGGGATTTCAGTAACGATAATTTGCAAGATATTTTACATGTAAGAATTCAGAAATTTAATTTTAATGCAGTATCTTTGTAAAATTATATATAAATCATCATTCCAGATTATACTTGTGTACTCTTTCATTTTCTTACAAATAATTACACCATACACACTCCCATTTAGAGGATATTTCTTTTGACATTAAGTGACTCTTTAAAACTATACATGTCATAGCATATGGCTAAGTAGCGGAGACTTTACCCAGAAATACACTTTCTATGTAGGAGTAATACATCGTTTGATATTCTATTTTGATAATCTTGAAACAATTCGACCGAGTTCAATCTAATATTTTTCCATTTCTCTGTTTTCTTAAAACACTATTTTCTTAAAACCAACCGCACATCTAATGTGTTAGTGTTTCTATTTTTGTCATAAAGCATCACCTAGAAATAAGATCAAACTCCGTACGTGAAGGTTTTAAGTTGATTGATACAGACGGCAGTGGTGCTATCAACCAGAATGAGTATGAGTCACACTACAAAGAATTAATGCCTAATATTCCTGTCAACCATTGGGGATACGTATTTGAATCAACAAAGGATCAGTACGACGCCAATAAGAATGGTGCTTTAGATTACAGTGGTAAGTATGGATAGATTAAATTGTTATTAAACCTTTAAGACAATTGTAATACATGGTAAATTTTAAACAGATTGTAAAACAGGAAAGTTATTCCGTTATCAATAATAATTTCTTTTCTTGACATTTAATAAATATCCATGATTTTATCCAAACTATACTGTTAAGTGTCAAAACTGATTATTGGGGGGCGTAGCAAGGGCGTAGCAAGGGCGTTCTAATGTGTACATCATGTTGCAGCTGAAGAGGGAAACGCTACCTCTTCAGACATTTATTTTGATAAGACGATCTATTTGTCTTAGATAAAAAAATCGGAGCTGTGGCTTGATTGTCCATGATACAGCCATCCTCCAAAAAACAGTAGAAATTAAATTTCGAAAAATATTGAAGACATTTCCTGATGTATTGAAGACATTTCATGATGCATTAAAGACATTTCATGATGTACTGAAATAATGATAATTTTTCAGGTAGATAATTCACAGTTTTTTGTTAGGTGGAACTGAAAATAAAAACCGTCATCGGGCAAAGCCAAGTGAGAACATTTTGGAGTTTTCATAAAACGACAGGCGATCTTCTTGCTTTTGTGATGGGGATTACTCACACCAGGTTTATCCCCCCCCCCAAAAAAAAAGCAGATGCTCATTCAGCATCCGTAGTTTTTGTATATATGTATGATTTTTCTAAACAAAGAGTAAAATTTGATAGTTTAGGCCAATCTGATTATGTGAATGTTGTTTTAGAAAACTTCAAAGTCATTGCTCTAAAATGAAAATTGCAGCCAACTGTTTAGAACCATAGCAAAGTCTGCACTTATAAATAACTAATATTCAGCATCTCTGATTAACATTTTTTCAGTTATATCTCAGTTTAGTCTCTACCTCTCTGAGTAACAGGTTTTTAATTATATTTCAGTTTAGTCTCTACATCTACTGTTTGAGAAAAGTACGAGACTCCGAACAAAATCTCAGATATTTATTAACAACACAATGTTCTCAATGACAAGTTGAGAAAATTAATTGATAACTTCAATTGATAGTCATTAAAATGCATATTTGAAAGGTTAAAGTTTTACAAATTACCAAAATTTTCTTAGCAAGTATATACTGCTAGCTTGAAATCTGTATATCGTTAAAGGAAAATAGTCAAACCACTATAAAAGTTTAAATAATGCTTTAATCAATCTTAAGATTTATATTTAACTTGAAACAGAATAGTTACATGCTTTACTAATACTTATATGTTTAATTTACAGAGTGGTTACAAATGGCAAGAGATTCAGGATACAATGTTTAGACCACTGTATGGTTGATGATTATAGTGTAAAAAAGTATAAAATGGATAAATAAAGCCTGAGAATAAAGCAAACTTACTTGTTTTTCTTTTTTCACATATTATCCTTTACCACAGAGGAGAAATGGTACAGAAACTACACAACAAGTCCAAGCAGTGATCCGATCCTCCTTCAGAAAATTTCATCATTCTAAAAGTTTACACCTACGATTGTAAGCAAACGATGTTGAAAATTTAGTTATTTATATTTGCCTTAATATTTCTGATAGAAATTGGAGATGGTGTCTTCCAGCAGTATCCACTTCCTCTATCAGAAAAGGTGCTATACTTTTACTTCTCTTGTTTAATCTTGTATCTTCGATTAAGTAATTTTGACTTTAACGGTCTTCTTTGCAGTTTGTTGGATTTTGATTCCATTTTAATCTTATTCGCCGAAGATTGGAATAGCCAAGATTTTTTTATTGCAGTTTGCATGTATCTTAAGTTAAATTTTGGCTTTTGTTATTATTTACTTTAAAAATGAAGGGAAACTTCAAAATCATGAGGTCTCTACCCGGCCTTCCTAAGAGGTGGAAGACAGGCAACATAAAAAGAATAATTATAAATGTAACAATAAAAGTGAAATAACAAAAAGATGGTGTGATTCAATCCAATTGTCACGACTCCTTATTTAGGCGCAATTGATAAGGTTTGTCAGTTACCCACAATGATCACATTTATACTAAAATAGTTGTCGACTTACTGATTAACATATATATCAAATTTATAATTTGACCCTAGAAAAGGAAATAAGATTTTTATTCAGCATGTATTATATATGTACCTTCTTATGGGGAATCAATTATCTCTAATTTTAGTTATGACTTCTAAGCATTACAGTTTATATAAAAAATGGTGTTCAAAGAGTTTTTTCTGACAAATGACGAGTGCTGTGCGACTTAGAAACTGGACGCTCAACCTATGTTGAAACTTATATGAGAAATGTAAAATAAGGTAGAATGTTAAATACCGTTTCACTAAGAATGTTTCACAAAGGCATTCAAATGCATGAAGAGAAAGTTCGAATGGATCCCACTCCTGTTTTGTAAAGGAGTTCGTGGATTCCAAACTTTTGTTCCTTTTGTTTACGTTTTATCTTTTAGTTTGTTTTAAATTTGTCTTGTCTCTTTTGACTATGCACTGTTGATCTCTCGCATGGGTATTCTACACTGGACTTAAGCAATAGTATATCAATTAATAATGAAATAAAAGATTGATTGATTGTTGTTTAACGTCCAGTGGCAAAAATTGCATGCATTTCCAGGACGAGAACACGTTATCAAACAATAAATCATAAAAGGGCTAGCTGGTGGTTAGGCTGGGGGAATTTAATAGCCACAGGATGCCAATATGGGACTGTTTGGTAGGGGCGGAAAATTTAGCCTAAGAAACTAGTCACCTACGGACCACTCATTACGAGTTGTTGCTAAGGGATCTTTAACGTGCTGAGAACGTTCCAACACGGGGCACGGCTGTAACGTTCCCGTCCGAGACGGGTTGAGAATTAATACATCCTGCCCAACCAACGGACGCCCCTTGGGTTCTGCCTCCTGGCGGAGAAACCGAGCAACCAATTTCTTAACCCCGGCTTCTTTTGGAATGGTTGAGTATTTATACATCCTGCCCAACCAACGGGCGCCACTTTAGCAGGGTTTCTACCCGCAGGTGGAGAAACCGAACGGCTTATTTCTATACCCTCTTGAAATAAAAGAACAGATGTTTTAATCCATAAAACTTTTATTTACAGTCCGACAATAATATATAACAGAGCCAAACCTTTACTCTGCCCATATCAATTAAGATAAATGTAGGAATAATTTATTGTTTAACTTGCAGATATGGAAGACTGATGGTGAAAGATAGCAACGACGTAGAATGGATCTATGTAATCAAATCGGTATGGTAAACGTATTGAAAATAACCTACTTTTTCCTTCTATTTCGTGCTTGTTTTCGAGTAGCCAGATTCAAATTTATTAAATGGTTGTTATTGTGGAAATGCTATATGGCATAATACAGTAAACACTGTAGTTCAATCTAAAATAAGAGGTCAAGAAAGTAACAAGTAAGCTGTCTGTTGAATAGGAAAATTGTAACTATTGTAAACGAATATTACATAGACTTACAAACATCCACTGTAGACAGATTTAAACCCGAACAATTAAATATTCAAATGCAGGAGACAGCCGAATTCTAAAATACCCCAAGAAATGAAAATAAAATAAAAATAAAAATTTTGAATGCTCTCTGCCCATTTGAACATTTAAATCTTAATACTTTCAGGGAGAAGCCCGTGTTTTGTCCTACCTTCAACCAGAAGTTATTGATATTGCTAAAAGAAGAAAAGAGATTCAAAAGACAATACAAATGGAATCCCCGTTCTATAGGAAAAAGAAATTGCTGAATTTTATTGCAGGAAAAGATTCTAGTGAGTAGATCAGTGACGACAAGAGAGCGTACTTTGATTTTCCGATTGTAAACTTTTCGTTCATGTCTAGCAGCACTCCGGCCGCACCAGCATACGGAGTGTACACGGTTGATGTACTGCTCCAGGGATTGTGCTTCTTATCAAATTTTATTGATTGAGGGTTGCAGCTACTGACAAGAAAACCACTGAGCCATGGGTTTCTCAGGGAAAGATTAGAGTCATAATTCCGGAAGTTTTTTCGGTCGCCATCATGATTTAGTTGACCGGTACTAAATATCCATTTCACAAATGTCAATGGATATTTTCCCACTCTCGTGAATACAGATCCGTTTTTATACCGGTTGTGACTAACATCGATGGTGACTATACATTGGCTTTCTCTACTGATTAACACGACGGGTGTATCTAATGGAGCAGGAGTTGCTTACCCTTCGGAGCACCTGAACTCAGTGTTTTTAGTTTACAGTGTAGTGTTATGTGTTCTATTTTTTTCTTTCGTTTCATTTTTTTAACATGGTTTTCTCTGTCTTCCTTTTGTTTTAAAACCAATTTTAGTATACTGGGTCATCTAACACTATTAAAGACGATTTATTATTAAAAAATTTATCTTCATGTAGGATTATATTATATCTTTTAAAATTTCCATTAGAAAAAATAGTGTCTATCTGAAACCCATTTGTTAAAACCACGGAAACAACAACAATAGCCGAAGATGAGAGATGAAGTTAATGTACGTTGCACATAGCTTAGTCTTCCACATTTCGCCGAGGTTTTCGAACATCATATTTATCTTCAAAGTTTGATAGCAAAGCCCATTTACTTAACAATAAGGCAACTTTTTATATTTTGAAATTTGTGTTGGTGTTTTCTTATTTCGTTTTCAATCACGTGGAAATCACATAATTTGGTGGTTTTCCCATTAGAAACACAAATAAGCAAAGAATTAAAAAACATTTTGAAGTTTTCTTAGCCAAATATCTCGTATAATATAATTGGGAAAACAATTTAACTATATCTATCTAAAAAGAGGTTTTCTGCAACCTAGAATTTAAAATTTTTAACAGAAATTTCCCAAAAATACACACAGATTATTATTTTAGAGCTCTAATACTTAAAACCACGAATCATATTGCCTCGAAGATTTTGAATCCACTTTTTTAATATCTTTCAAATTATAAAATGTCAGTGTGAGAAATAAACATAAAATACACAATATATTCTATTATTCTAGCATTCATTAGAGAGGTATTTTCTTTTTGCATGTATTTTTGTTTAGTTTATTTATTGTCGTTCAGGTAATATTAGTCGGATTAGGTAACTTTCTGTTTGATTTTATAGTTTGTCGGTTACTGTTTTTGTTTTCTTTGTTTTTTCCTTTGTCCTCTAGGTGAGGGAAGAGGTTGGGTACCCGTTAAACTAGTTTAAGCCATCACATGTCTCATGTGCCTGTCCCAAGTCAGGAATTGTGATCATAGTTTTATCTTTGTGTTTAATATTTTGTTAAATGTACATTTTTGATAATATTAAGTTAAGAGCAGTTTTATTTTACTTATACACTATTTAAATTTGGTATGATTGAGAGCTATTCACAAGGAATGGTATTCCATCGTTGCTGAACGCCTGGTGATACATCTAGATTTGTAAATTCCCTCTGTTTTTCTCGTGGTTAGAGTGCAGTCGATCCGACATTTACCCCAAATCTTTTAATTCACATATTATCATACTGATTTTGATCTAAATGATATCTATCATAATGCTGTTATTTTGTTAAATCTGCAAGCCAACTGTAGGTTACTAATGAAATGTTTTTGTCATTCCCTTCGCCGTTTGAATAAAAATACATGGTTCGATTGAAAAGCTGAAGTTTCGCTTTTAAAAAAACACAATAAAGCATTCTAGCAAGTAAATAAAATTTGTACATAACTGTGGCGTTATAAAAATACTGTTTTGAATGATATTATTTCAACGTTTAAGCTTTCATAACAATTTGGCCTGTAGAATTACTGCTGATGTTAAAACAGAATCTTGAACTGTCTTTAGGCTAAATTACTTTATTATTAGGAACATCAGTATAACTTGCTATACATCTGTGACACATCATAGAAAGTCTTTTAGTGTTTTACAAGTACTTGAATAAACAGCCTAGAATATATTAAGAGAAATCGTAGCGAATATGAGAGAAAGCAACAGAAAACCGAAGGGCCAGACAAATGAGGACAAGTCGATAGACTTGGTAATCTCGACAACATGAACAAGACGGAACATAGCACCCATTGTAAATATAAAAACAAAACCAAATACACAACTATGAACAGTGCGAACCCATCCTAAACCAGGGGATGAGCTGATGTGGTTAGCAAGGTTAACAGTTCCTGCCTAGTTACCAACCTCATTGTTTATTTTCCAGTCTTGTAATTGATACTTTTGCGATTATAAGGAAAACGTAACCACTCATTTTCAAGGTGCGATAATATGACCGTGTTTTATTACCTATCAGATCACCCTTTTGCATGTACATACATTTTTGTACCTGAATACTTCTAAGATTTTTGTCAAACTTATCAGGAAATTAAAGAAGAACATCAACGATGAATTGTTTATGTTACCAGTAGCCAAATTCTGATTATTACCAATGTTAAACAAATCATGATATTAAGTGTTATTATTTCTGTTTCAGCTGAATCGGCATATAAATCTTCCAATTATCATCCGGGCCACAGGCGTGGTTTGGTATCAGCACCGCCTACATATGGCCACCGGAAATGTTTGGACGACATAGCCTATCGAAGTTTTCCCGAAACACCAAGACATTTTCAAACCATGGAATCCGTAATTGGAAAACGGGAACCATTACGGCCAATATCAAATGATGTGAAATTGCCAAAACTAGCAGTTCATTCTGCCAAATCAAGAAAGGATGACGACGCTGAAAGCAAAATAGATGAAGACGAAATCAAACTTAGTTCACGTGATAAGGAAACCGAGAAAAAAGAAAATGAGCATGTGTCAATTGAAGATATCAAACCAATGACAGAATCAAAATCTTCGTTTTATCAAAAAACTGGGAGGACTCAAACAGTTAATTTAGCTCCAAGATCACGATCAGAACAATCAAATACTTTAAGTAGATCTGGTTCTAGACAAAAACATGACAGAATGCAATATGAAGGCAGCATTAAAAGTTTGTCCGATAGACGAAAAAGTGTTGCTAAAAAGGCAGAATTACCACCATTTGTAGAAGTAGAAGTTCTGCATCCCGGGCAATCTTTTGTTAGTAGTATTTATGAACATTTCATTTATGTTATAAGAAAACACACAAAAGCCAGTAAAACATTGTTTTAAAATGTAATTAAATGAACAAAGAATGTTCAGTTTTTTCTTAAAGTCATACATGCGACGTAGCGCACAGGTTTCCAATCTCAAATCATTTTAGATTAACGAATTTACGGGGAAGTTGAAAAGGCGAAAAATCATAAATCAAGTCTTCTTAGAGATTTTGAAATCAGACACATCAACCGAAGAATTGTTATATGTTTGCAAGATATGAACTTATTAAATTTTTTTATAATAATTTTTAATTGTGCGAAATTTAAGCTCATTCCTTTTCTGTTTAGGGACTGCTTTCTTTGTTGGAGCCATCCCAGAGAGGACCATCAGTAAGCTTAGTAAGTTGACTCTTCACGTAATATGTATAACTTGCAGAAAACTTTTGTGACAAATTGATTTACTATTTTCCTATAACTGTGTGAGATTATTTCTTACCATTTACAAGGACAAGTCCATTCTACAGTATCATTAGTATACCTAATAATTATAATCAGCAGCTTTGTTGCTTGACCTTCATATTGACTACATATATACATCTTCTTAATGTCAGTGAGGAATTCGAAGATACCAAAGGGGCAGACAGAAATCGTTAAGTCGGAAGACAGACAAGACCATGGCCAACCAAATGA
>JARWCS010352298.1:0-11010 GCA_034783895.1 Geukensia demissa
CATTTCTGCCAAGTTTGGTTGAAATCTGTTCAGTGGTTTCAGAGAAGAAGATGAAAATGTGAAAAGTTAACAGATGATGACGATGCGGACGACGACGGACGCAAAGTGATGACAAAAGCTCACATGGCCCTTTGGGCCAGGTGAGCTAAAAAGGAAACAAATATTATACAACTAGTATTACAGGAAGACAGGTTTATTTTTACAAGCTTTTGAACCAGGAAAATCTTGGTAGTGTGAGCTGTTCTTGCTCATATGTACCTAGAGAAAGCAAAACTGATGTTTCCAAACAATATCTGAACTTTTTTTTTAAACATGCAGTTGTGTATATTTTATTCTACACTTTTATTTTATCTCAAATTTGATTAAATAAAAAAGCATGGTATTTATATGAAATTGATATCTTCTGAGTGAAACACTATTCAGCATCATGATTTATATTTTTAACATAATTCTCTGTAGATATGCAGTGGGAACAATTAAAACATTTTACAATTAAAGTTAATGCAGTATATACTACAACTGTTTTGGGGGACTTGTACCCTCCCCTGTTAGGTCTAATCAAGCACATTGTTTACACATCTTGTCCAAATTTTTATTCCTGACTAAATGCACATTTCCATATGGTAATCTTTTACCCAACTAAGTTTTAAAAATCCTGAAAGTCTTTCAGGAGAAGATGCACAGACACATTATAAAAAGTTTTATTGAAAAATGCCTAAGACCAAACAACTATCTTATTTTTTATTAAGTTATCCAAATATAAATTCCTGCACATCTCCATATGGCAATCTAATGCCTTAACAAGTTTTACAAAAATCCTGCAAGACGTGAAGGAGGATGTACAAAAAGCTTAGTTTAGACATACAGAGTGAAATATATATAACCCCTCAACATAGTTTGCATGGGTTATAAACATCTAATATCAACAATTCCACATACTTTGGAATCAAATTCAATATGCTGAAGAAATATCTTAGGTTGCAAATAATTTTGGCAGTTCTTGGAAGTGATTTGTGCTTTAGTTAAAACATTTTAGTGTAGCTGATTAGAGAAAGTGGGAGAAACCAAAGCGTCAATAAAGGGGAAAAGTTAATAAATATAATAGATAAGGGATACCACAAAGACAAATCTCAATACAGAATGCTGAAAAAACATACACAATATATGGACAGTGAATATTGGACCCCCTCCACACCCACCTCAAAAAAACAAAACTGGGGGTAAATTAAGGTTATCCAGAAAAGTAAGCAGTTCCCACCTCTTTCATAATATCCTCTGTATATTCAGTCAGTAAGAGCTACTACAATGGAAGGGAGTTAACTCAATATTTCCTAATGATATGTGTAAACTAATAAACTGAGAAATTTAAAGATCTAGAGGCCAGTGATTATCCTGTGAAGTCAGATAGAATCTGAAATTCTAATATTGATATATTATGTCTTAATGAGAATTTCTTTCATGAAGTGCATCACATAATATATGGATACCTTGGGACTGTATTGACTCATCATCTGAACATTCAAGGATGAAATATCAAAGGGGTACATAAATGTTATTTACCAACTGTAAAGATAAAAACAAAACCTTCAATTTATTAAAATACAGAGGAAAATTTCCAAGTCTCATTCTACAGAAAGACAAATATAACCTGATATAAAAAATATATATTTTAATAAAAGAATTCAACATGTTTTCCTGGAAAGTGGTGGACGTGGATCTATAACATGTCGATTGTCTTTATCAAATTTAGCCTTAATTTTGATTAACCATGAGTCGTCCATATGTTCACAGTCTTCCTTCGATATACTAAACTCAGGGTTAAATAGTGACGACTTGATCTGAAGACTTGTTTTTACACTTCTGTCTAGACCCCAACAGTACCGATTAACATCATGTTGTATTTTGGAAAACTGATGAACTTCACTAAAAAAGTCTGGCCCTTCTGCTGCTATCTTTTTCCACAGTGTTTTATTGAAATGATCAAATATCATATAATCTATAGCTGCCCAACGTCTGTGTTTTAATTTATACTGATCATTTAATGCAAAGAAATAGGTTCCCCTATTGACAAACTTGTATATCATATCCTTCAACTGCCAGTTCATTAACCGTTTGAAAAGAACAAGAGATTCATGAAAATACTCTACGATCATCACTAAAGAAAATTCACTATCTAAAGTTTGAATGTAGTCTTTGACAGCAGCTAAATCGTTAGAAATATTCGGTCTCCCAGAAGGAAATCCAAGGGGCATTCCTAAACAGTGAGCTATTAAATTTTTTGTCACAGAAAATCCATCTGGAATGCAGTAACGATATGTTGCTGCTTCATGACTTTTATAAACAGACTCATAATATGCTATATTGTCTAAGTATTCTCTTAAAGGATTGTCTGCAAATATTCCGGCAATATGTTCTAGTTTGAAATAATTAAATGTTGATTTGAAATGCTTCAGTGGTTCTCGTATGATTGTGACATAATGTGTTGTCTGTGGAGGGAAGTAACGATTCATTATTGTTTTATTATATATCGCATGATCTATAAGTCCATTGAATGGTCGATCTGAAAGACGGTAATCTGAGTCATCCATTAAGTATGGCCAGGCAAGATACAATCGTTTTTGGCGAGGTAGCATTATGTTGAGATCGTTATCATAACTATATTTACGTAAAATTCTAACTACTGTTTCCGTGGCACATTTCATTGGCTTTATAAATACAAAGTTACATTTTTGATTTTTACATTGATTCACATTGTTTGGCAAGATTGCTGGAGTATTGTTTATCAATGGATGTGATATGACATGAGTGGGTATCCTGTTTATAAAATTTTTAGTGTCCAAATCTAGAACAGTAGCTGTTTTATTAATCATATATTTAAAATTTTTTCGTTTCTCCACTTTTGCTAATGCATGAAAATTGCTATCCAGTGGTTTCTGTGGTCCAAAATTTGAATCCATGAAGTCTTCATCATTTCGATGTATTCCTGAGAAAAAATTCCTCAAACACAAAACTCCAATGATAAAAATAAGTGCAGATGGCAAGAGCTTCAACAAAACATATCGCTTCCTTACCATTTCTTCTTAGAATTCTCTTTAGTCAAATTCACTGTAATCCCAAAGAATCATGTTTATTAATCAATCTGTCAAATTCTTATCCTGGGGTCCTACAAGTTCTTTCTGATGAAACATTATTCCAAAACAAACTAATCTTCATTTTATCTTTGGGTGAAACTTGTTGTCAACATAGATTTGATGTGCACCATCAAATATCTAACTACATGTAAATCCTCATTCAGTTCAACTACATGTATAGCTATCATTATTTGTCAACTTCCCTATGCCGATGGTCATTGCATAATATATAAATAAGACATGTGGTAGATTAATATCCTCAGGTGTATTACCTGGTCACAGATAAGTAATCAAACCTGTACAACACACCTTATAATCAGGTATTCCTACTGTTTCTGGACACTTACAATCAAACACTCAATGAATAAATACAATTGAATAGCCCATCACAAAGTGTTTCCTTCAACTTAAAATCTATTTATATCTATGTGTCCTATTGTTCAGGTTAAATATTTATTGATTCAATACAAACAAATCAATATCTGTTAAAAGTTTGTTAAAAAGTAAATAACGTTCATATTTTCACATGAATCAAAAACAAATGCAAAATTTTAAACACTTGACTATTTCTATACAAATACAAAATTTTGAAAAAAAAAAAAAAATTAAATGAAATATGATTTAACCACAGGGATTAATCTAGTTTTTCATTTGACTTTATCTGATAGATATTATCAGGGATCTGGATATCCACTCAGAATACCAGGATATTTATCCTAAAAAATATATGATTATCAAATATCATTTGGAATACCTCCCTGTCTTTCAGAAAACATATAATTTGGTAGGCAATCTTGTTTTTTCTAAGCTGTTCATAACAATGTAATAAGCAGTACCAACAAGCATATGTTATTTCAAATTTCAACACTACCATGCTCAAATTGCAATCTTCAAAACTAGAAGCAGAGCGAACTGGTTATATGTAAAATAAAATGACAGTTGGATAATGTGTTCTGAACAATTATTATTATTCTGGTTCGTAAATTTTTTGGCTTTTGTACACTAATGAGGGAATTGAAATTCATCAACTGTCCTAAAAATTGTTTTTATTCTCCACAGTTGGTGACAATGGAAAAATTGGACTAGGACAGGAACATTCAATAGAATTGATATGAAGGTTGATACATTGCCATTGGTTAAAATTTGGTTAGGGCACAACCAAAAGACATTTCCATGAAAGTTTTGTTCCGTGTGGGCAAGTAATTTCAGTAAAGAGGGTCTTTAAATGTATTTCCCGTATGGTCAGATAGGATGTTACAACAAATTAAAGGAACTGATTATCAAAACAATTGAGACATGTCAACCATCTAGACAATTTACTGTTGCCACAAGTTGTTATAATTGGTTGAATTTATGAATTTCTAGTTATGTATTTTAACAGTACAAGACAAAGCCAGTTAGAGCAGCAGTTTAAGCAAACACTTCTACCAATATTACTTACTTGTTTCTTGACAATATGTTTTATTATAAAGACCACCCGTTTTGATTTCTTCTGGAGATAAAAACAATATAAAATGCACAGGATTTCAAAAAAGCAGATTTGAAATAACTGGTCTAAGTATTAAATTTTGTCACATCAATGATTTTAGAATTGTCAACTTCATTGTCAATTTGTAAGAATAAACAAAAAAATTTGGCCAGAGTTAAAGAAAATGAAAACATAGAGAAAATGTGTCAATGGAACATGGATGGCCTCAGTCCAGCAAATAGGAAGTAGGCACATGATGGCCTGAAAAGAAGAGACACAATACATCTTGCCCTGATAATGCTTCAGACACAATATTAAATCAATTGAACATACACAGAAGAGAAATCTTTTATGAAAATTCAGATGAATGGATGGACAAGGGTAAAATTTAATGTCCCCATCACCCAAAGGCTGGGGCATAAAAACACATAAAGCTTACTGAAATAAAATGAAAAAGCTGATCATCTAAAATTTTGTTATTAATGAACACATTGCAGGCAACATCCAACATTGCTGTATCAATTCATAGACTTATCCTACAAAATAAAAGCAGCATTAAGACATTCTCCTGTCAACCATGGAGATAAATGTATATTTCTGTAACCTGTCTTCTTTATACAGGTTATGCTGCAGATTCTGACCAATTAATCTGAGACACAAAAATCAGACGAAAAGTGATACAACTTCTGATTGATTGATTGTTGGTTGCATAACGTCCAGTGGCAAATATTTCATGCATATTCAGGACGAGAACAAGTTCAACAACTATCTATATCAAGAAAGGATTGGGATAGGACACAACAGGGCAATGGTTTTTGACTGCCACTGGAAAAAGGGAGTGATGGGTAGGGACATAAAATTTAACCTACTCTTTTTCATAAAATACAAAAGGGGTCTTTTACGTGCAAGGAGCATGGCACTCTCCAAACACGTCACCCACTATGGTCCACGACCAGGCTTTCCGCATTATAACCTGGCAACCCCCCAACGAGAGTGCCTCCCCTATCCGCCACCTAGGGTTCACGCTGGGGCAGCTCTGTGGGTCAAGCCCTGGAGACCGCTCTGGTGCCCAGTAAAGATTTACTTGATAGAGGGTATCGTTTGTATTTGAGCAGATAACCATAATCATGTTTTTAAACCTTTTTTTATAATTTAAAAAGTCATCTCTTGTCCCTTACTGAAGAAATTGTCTCTGGTTTAATTTTCAGAAAGTAGATATGTACAGTTTGGGGGTGATATTCTTTGAGATGTGTTATAAACCGTTGGCCACAGGAATGGAAAGAGTTCAGATATTGGGAAACTTGAGGACCAAAGATATTGTCTTCCCAGAGGACTTTGATCAACTAGAATTAAAAAATCAGGTATGTGTAAAGCCTTGTTTTGTCACCCTTACACCACCTACATGTATTAAAGGATGTTCTTGCTCATGTTCTGCCATTTAGGTCAGAGTTTTATACGACCGCAAAAAAATTGTGGTTGTATTATGATATGGTGATGTCGTCGGTGTCGTTCTTCTGTGTGTGGACACAAAGGCTTTTGATGGGATAAACCGATTCTTTTGATATTTTGTCACATTGATTCCTAGTATGAGATATTGTGTGGGATTGATTTTTGGGTTCCAGCTCCCTCTGTTTTTTACAAGGAGCCAAAAGGGGCTTTTTAATATTTTTTCAGTAATTTTTTAAATTTAAGTCCAATTTTGATGGTTTTTTTCATTGTGTTCCTTGTTTTAAATTCTATTTAATAGCATTAATATTTTTTGCCCAGTGCCCACCACTTTTCTTTTCATAATTTATTAAACACACTTAAAAATGTCATATGAAAAGTTTTTTTATGAAATTCTTATTATTTCTTCTTGATTTTTAATGGAAAACCTATGAAAAATCAAGAGAAATCCTTTTCCTGCCAAATTTTCAAAAGCTTACATCTCAAAAATGAGCACACTGACCCATTAACTTTTTTGCTTATACATGTATTGATCAAATGTGAAAGATCCAAAAAGCAATCATAAGCTTTTGAAAATCTTATTATGTTTAATATCAGCAGGGACATCCTTAAGGAGTTTTTATGAATTACTATGAAATTCTTATTGTTATTATTCCTTTAATAAAATGATCAATTTTCTGTAAAATTTTTCAAATCTGAAGTGAATTTAAGATACTTAGAATGTTCAAATATATTGAAGTTCACAAATTTCAAAATATTTTTATATAAGCCCTGAATTTTATTGTCCCCTGACAAAAGCTATAAAATGAAAGTTGATTATTATAGAAATAAACTAATTCAGAAAAGGGGATTTTCATTGCCCAAAATGTTGTTTGAGAAATGTAGAAATGTTTTTCTTTCTTGTTTTTACATTATTTTACCTAAAATTTCAGACTGCTATTTTAAAGATGTTATTGAGTCATGACCCCTCACAGAGACCAACTTCAGCAGAATTACTTAAATCTGAATATATGCCACCACCACAATTAGAGGAAGCGGAACAGGATGAAATAATGAGGTCAACGATCGCTGACCCATACAGTAAAGCATTCAAACGACTGATCAATGGATTGTTCTCACAGACAATTACTAATGCTGATGAACATCTTTATGACAGTGATTTCCATAAAGTAATTCAACATGCATTATTGAATAACATCTTAAATGTTGTATTATGAAAGTACTTTTGCATGTGGTAACAAATTTTCATGCATTTCAAAAATATAATAAGTTTATGTGTTCTTGAATTTGTGGTTTTAAATTCTGCACATAAAACATTAAAGGAAGCTATGTGCTTCATTGGGTAATTAAACAGTGTTGAATACTACCTCACAAAATTTTCATAAAATGTCAATTCGTATCATTGAAACAATAGTACTTTCATAATATGTACACTCTTATCACCCATAAAACTTCTTTTGCACTTTCTAGCTCTGTAGTGGTCTCCAGGTCTGGACCCACAGTGCTGAGTCAACACTCTCCACAGGTGGTGGATAGGGGAGGCTCTCTGGGGGATTGCCAGGCTATAATACAAAAAGCCTGCTATGGACCATTTATGTTAATGTAAAAAGCAAAATGTGCTGGATAACTCCAAATCAATAGGCTTCTGTATTTCATATATTGGATTAATGAACCAATGTATCAGATAGACTTATTTCTCATACAACACTATGGAAACCTTTATATATCTACAGATGATGCCAACACCACTGACATTACCATAACATAATATGACAACAATTTCGGCAAATGTATAATAATCATTTATTGTCACATTGTATTACAGATAGATATCTTTGTTTTAAATCTACAGGGTGGTATAACAATCAAAACAGCCTTGACTAATGAACTGGTATATGAAAATCTGATGAGGATATTCCAGAAACATGGTGCTGTTCCAGTATTATCTCCCCTGTTGATGCCAAAAAGTTCAATTTATGATAATTCAGAAAGTTATCCCTGTTTTATGGACCACAATGGACTTCTGGTTGGACTTCCATTTGATCTCAGGGTACTGTAATAAACCTTCTAATAGAAACAATTCATTGTAACATGTTTAATATTTATCATGTGTCATTCAGTAATAAAATTATGTTTTCAGTAGGTATACATGAAGGAGTTTTTATAATTGTAACAGCAACTTCTTTATAAATGGAGTGCCGAAGGTCATGGGTTTGATCCCCAGCCGTGTCAAACCAAAGACATTAAAATTTGTATTTGCTACTTCTCCGCTAAGCATGCAGCATTAAGTAGTAAGAGCAAATACTGGTCAGCCCTGAGTAAGAATAATGTGTCTGGGTAAAGTGGCATGTCTTCTGTGGACTGTTGCTTTCGTGAGCTAGCATGTTAAAAATCCTGCACAGTGTGTCGGTCAAGTAAAAAGCAGGATTCATTCATCATCACTCATTAGTAATATGCGCTCATCCTGAATATGCATGAAATATTTTCCACTGGACGTTAAGCACCACTCAATCTATCATTTATCAATCTTTATAAATGAAGATCTACATGTCATACATAAAGATATATTGAATGATTTTATTTAGCCCATGAATATAACTAGAAATTCATTAAGTTTGTCTGATCTTATTTATTTTGGCCCCTAGCATGTCTGATGAAGGTAAACCCAGAAAAATGCTTTACACAGAGCTAAATTTTCCTTTTGAAGATAAACCTACATAAGATGAGAATCATGTTTCATATATTCCATATTTTCAATAATTTGCAGCAATTACCTTTGATCTGTACTGACCAATAATTCCTGCACAGGTCTATTGGAACAAATAAAAAAAATTATTGGCTTGTTGTGAAGGATAACGTTACGTTGTCAAGCATTTAGGTCACATGGTTTATCTTCATGCAGGTCTTTTCATGAATGAAATACTCATTCATAAAACCAAACAACATCTTGTTTTCATACATTAAAATGAAGTAGATCTAGTGTTAAATGATGTAAAATGTGACATTTTCAGCTAGAGAAAATTTTTTTTCTAAAATTACCGATAAAAAGAATATAAGACATTTTCTATCTTGTATTACCGGTAATTTTATCACAATAAAGTCAGTCCAAGATACAAAATGTCCTATATTCTATATTTCTTTCTTTTTAATATAAAGCCTAGAAATATTAAAATTCATCATTTTGTTTAGAATGTTAAGTTATTCACAAAATTCAATGTTATTTTGCATTTTTCTAATTTATGGAAGTTATTATTTACATAGAGCCTGTTAAAACTAGGCATAACTTTATTTGGATCTAGTTAAGCCATAATGCAGGCAATAGTTGCCTTCATACTAGCAATGATTTTTGTCTTATTCTGGATTAAACTTAAATGCACAAAAAGTAACATTACTTATAATAATGTCAAATTTAATTCATGTTTTGCATTCACACAAACATGTCTGCCAAAGGAAACTCTTGTGTCTGATTGGCTGATTTAAAAAAAAAGTCTTTATCTCTGAAACTACAAAGTCAAATGGAACTAAAGCTTCACAGGAAACATTGGAAGGCCCTTTAAAAAGTTTTCTAATTGTCCTGATCTTACTACCAAAGGTAAATTTTGTTTCTGATTGGCTGATTTTTAAAAAGTCTTCACCTCCGAAATTGCTAGTCCAAATAGAACCTAACTTCAAAGGGAGCATCTACCAAGTTATCTTCATTCAACTACATTCAACTACAAACATGGCTGTCAAGGGCAATTCTTTTTTTCTGATTGGCTGATTTGAAAAAATTCATTCCTCTCAAACTGCTCCACCAAAGGACTGACACGTTTTGGGAAGCATCTGTGTGAGGTCCTTTAAAAAAAATTTCAATTTCCACCTAAATCAGGCAACAAATATGGCCGCCATTGGAAATTCTTGATTTTCAAATGTCCACTTCACTGAAACCACTATGCTCAAGTAAATAAAATTATTTATGTAGCATCCTGAAGAAGTACTTATTAAATTTTGCTGGTTTTGTTCTGAATTGGAAACAAACTTTGCTGCCATAGGAGATTCTTTTTTTGGTTGGCCAATTTATGGAAAAAAAAATATTTTAAACCTATCAGCTAAATTGCACTTTACAGAAACGTCTGAAATAATTTATGAAAAAAATCTTTTTATCTGAATGTTCCTTTATAAATTTTTAGGTTCCAGTCAATATATGGGTTGGAGTCAAATTAACTTTGCGGCTAAGTGTCAGGTGATCAATATAGACCAGCCCAGTAACCCTCTAGTTTGAAAGATTTTTACAGGGATATTCTGTAGAATAGATATATTACAAGGAATAATGAAGGTGGTGTTTTCTATTTCAGGCTCCATTTGCTAGATACATAGCCAGGAATAATATTGCCAACCTGAAGAGATATTGTATAGGGAAGGTGTATAGAATAAAGAGATTTTATAAACAACATCCTAAAGAATTGACAGAATGTGCTTTTGATATTGTATCATCTTCCCAGGGAAGGTAGGATAAGGAACCTTTTGATATTGTATCATCTTCCAAGGGAAGTTCGGATAAGGAGCCTTTTGTATTGTGTCATCTTCCCAGGGAAGGTAGGATTAGGAACCTATTGATATTGTATCATCATCCCAGGGAAGGTAGGATTAGGAACCTTTTGTATTGTATCATCTTCCCAGGGAAGGTAGGATTAGGAACCTATTGATATTGTATCATCATCCCAGGGAAGGTAGGATAAGGAACCTTTTGTATTGTATCATCTTCCCAGGGAAGGTAGGATTAGGAACCTATTGATATTGTATCATCTTCCTAGGGAAGGTAGGATTAGGAACCTATTGATATTGTATCATCTTCCCAGGGAAGGTAGGATAAGGAACCTATTGATATTGTATCATCTTCCCAGGGAACGTAGGATTAGGAACCTATTGATATTGTATCATCTTCCCAGGGAAGGTAGGATAAGGAACCTATTGATATTGTATCAT
>JARWCS010352309.1:0-11010 GCA_034783895.1 Geukensia demissa
ATTTTAAACAACGCACAAACAAATTTTTAAATGATGTTGAAGGAGTGTAACGTTTCTTTTTTTGACTAGTATATAAAAAAATTTTATTTCCATATGCATGGTTTTCTACAATACATCACAGAAAACTTTATATATCCCCACCTTTAGCATATTTTTTCATATTTTACGGACAACATTCATAATCCTGGAACGTTTTTGTATTTTTGCATTTTCATTCATGCATTTAACTAGGAAATTGCGGAAACGTAATATAATTTTTGCGGAAACGTAAAAGGTCGCATTTAACATATATGCCATGCCATACGCTTGCGATACATAACACGCCACAGAAAGTGGATTCCACTCTTTTTGAAGGCCTTATGGAGACCTTGTGATTTTGAACTTTCGTTCGTTTCTGTTGAGACTTAGCATTAACTCCATATCTATTATTTTCTAATAAAAATTCAGAAATTTAACTTTTGCCCTTGTAAATCGCATTGCGAAATATCAGCGTCCTCGTAAATGACGTCTATTAAAGTGACAAGTGCAATTAATCAGAATAATTCCATTACATAACTAAAACGATCCAATGTTTTTCTCTGCGATTTTATTTTTATTCTTATTGCTTCTTATTAGCTTTGCTTCATGCTCTTATTTAAGGAGTTTAATTTACCTATCAAGCACACACCTGGAATTAGTTAAAATGATAGTGCGAGTCTGCAGCAAATTTTTATCCATGTCGTCAAAAAATCCCTTCATGAAAATCACTTTTGCCGCCGGACTACGAGTATAGAGGATTAAGTCTTAACGTGCAAACCAGATCAACCTGACAGCCCACTGACCGATGTTTCAAACCCATTTTGCGATTTTAGAAAAAAAAAAATACAGGGATTTTCACTGACAGAAATTATTTGCTTTTTACACCTTAAGCTATTGTTTTTGTCTTGCTCACTCAAAATATAACATAAGACTTCGACTCCGACTCCATTTATCCTTAATATCAGAGGGTGTTATTTTGACGAGTTTTCAAATTTTGTAAAAAGTGTTTTAATCACCAAATCTTGACCTGAAAATTGATTTTTCAGTTTAAAAGACGTTACGCGATGGGGCCTTAAACGTTAAGCTAAATTAAACCAAACTTGAAAGAAGGCACCTATGGTAGGTGCTCGTTTCTTCCTGATTAGACTACAAACATGTAATCCCTGTTTCTGATTGGCTGATTTTTTTAAAAAATCTTCTGCTCTTAACCTGTACAGATTTTTGTTGGTACAGATAAACTTTTCGCTTACTTTAACTAACAAATAGTCATTAATTTGGCATTGCATTCATCTTGTATTTCTTCACCTTTACTGACCACGCAGTATTATATCGTCAGACATACTGTGATGGCATCTCGTGTTGAGAGGTTTGATGTCCTTTCATCAGAAATCTGACCCTGAGCTTGCTTTCAGTAACTGCGAGCATTCATTGGAAAAGTATGTTCTTTTTGTATTTATTTTTTATAATTAAGGTACTCTAAAGTCGGATTAAGTGACTTTCTGTTTGATTTTTATAGTTGGTCGGTTACTGCTTTTGTTTTTCCTTTGAACACTCGATGGGGAAGGGTTTGATTCCACTTAACTGCATTTAATTTAAACCCACCACATGACTCGTGTGCTTGTCCTGAGCCAGGGATTGTGGCCATAGGTAAAAATGTCTTTGTGTTTACGTTATGATACTTGTGCATTTTTGATAATATTCAGGTAAAAGCAGTATTGATATACGTATACACGATTTTTTTTTATGTAGGGTGATTAAGAGCTTTTCGCAAGGAGTGGCATTCCATCCTTGTTGAAGGACTTGTGGAGAACTCTTGATTTGTAAATTCAATCCGTTATTCTCGTGGTTGGAGTGCAGTCTCTCTAACATTTACCCCATATATTTTCATTTTCATAGCCAAATTAAATCTGCAGTCAAACAAATCCATGGCCAAATTTCAGTTGAGAGATGCAAGTTCAGTCCTCGTAGCATATAGTTGACACCACTCAACGATTTCTTACGCTGGATGATAATCTATATAAAGAATAAGATACAAACTAGGTTAATGTCTGAAAACATCGTCCATCCACAATTTCAAGCCTAATGTATAAATTTAATTTTTTACATACTAACCTACGTCCAGTGTAGAATACCCATATGAGATAACAAAAGTTCATAGTCCGAAAAAACAAGACAAATTCGAAACAAACTAAACGATAAAACAAAAGAGTTAAGGCCTGGACTCCATGAACTCCTCTACAAAGAGTTAAGGCCTGGACTCCATGAACTCCTCTACAAAGAGTTAAGGCCTGGACTCCATGAACTCCTCTACAAAGCATGGGTGGAATCAGGTGCTCTGGAAGGATAAAAAAATCTTATTCATAGTTGCTTTCTCGACAAATAAATCGTTGTCGGTAGAACCAAAACGGACTTTGTTTAGAGCAACACAAAATAAAAACAAACATACAAACAAGGATAGTACAAAAATTTTAGATTTCCTATAATTCACAACATCTTTGTTCAGTTTGGTGAATGAGTTTCCAGCAGAAGATAACAGTAAAGAAATAAATGTAGCTCAAAACTTTAATTTAAAGTCTGCCTCAAACCTTGATTTCGAATTAAAAATAGAGGAATGCTTAACATAAAACTATATGACAACCATAATCACTTCAACTTTCCAAATGTCAGCTTCCCGTTGATTGACAATAACATTCCAGCTGCCCTTGCGTATGCCGTATACATCTCCCAGCTTATGTAGTTACGTTTTCAAGAGCGTCCAACACAGTGATTTTTAGACACAGATAGGAGTCGTTTACACAGAAACTGCTTAGACAATTATATAATACTCCTCATTTGAAGTCATCACTCCAGACATTTTAGGGGTCGACACCAAAATCTTGTTGGCGGATACGGAATATCCTTGTCACAGATTAAGGCAGATGTTTTCCTGTGAAATTCGAAAACGGACTGTTCACTTTCTCTTCCTGGAGGATGAAATGTCCTGAAACCTTACATTTTACCCTGAAATTACTTATACCGGGTTGGAAAATGGACAATGGAGCGGATGTCTTTAAAAAGGTAGAAACTGCTCACTTTTCTGGACTACCCGAGTTCACTCCCGGGTTTTTTCTGTGGGGTCCGTATTGTTCTTAGTTGTATAAAAATTGAGATGTGGCATGATTGTCCATGAGACAGCCATCCACCAAATGACAGTCGAATCTAAACTTCTACAGGTCCCATTACGGCCTACAACAATGAACAAAAGTCAACACCATAACGGAAGCTGTAAAAGGCTCTAAAATACAAAATGTGGAACTATTTATAAAACATGACAATCGACCTGATCTATTGAAAAAACAGTGAACAAATAACAATAAATGACTAATTCAACAAAGACAACCACTGGACTACAGGTTCCTGGCTTGGGACAGGCACATAATTATGTGGCAGGGTTAAACTGGTTGGTGAGCGCTCAATCCTCCCCCTGAACTGGGACAGTGGTGTGTCAAAACAACAATTAAAACACACCATATAAATCAGTTGAAATGCAATCATGATTGCAGAAAGTAAAACTTAACCAGTCAATGAAGCATGTCTAACTGACCTATTTTTGGTGGAATGCTGAAAGACCCCCCCTCCAGATGCATTAGTACACCCAGCTACATGATGGCAGGGTACATAGTACTTGAGATATGAGGTCAGATGTAGAACTGAAGTCAATGAAGCACTAAATGTAGCTCAAACTGACCTAATATGGGTAAAATGCTGACAGACCCCCAAAGACACATCTGCACACCCATCTTAATGATTGTAGGGCGAAAATCTGAGATAAGAGGTCAGATATAAAACTGAATGGGAGTCCATGAAGCATGAAATGTAAGTTTAACTGACAGACTCCCAAAGATTCATCTGCACACCAACTCTTCCAAGTTGGTAGGCCACACAGTTCCAGTTAGTCATTCAATCAAGAAATATGGGTCATGTGACCTCAGTTTTTTTCATAGGTTTTCAGTGGCACCCTGGTGCATCTACAAATGAAAAATTATAAATATAGCTTTTCAGTTTCTGGGAACTGTCTGACACTGTCACAAAAGCCAAGTTTACTCCAATAGTCCCCTCTAATTTGTAGCGGCAAACAAAAATTGAGGTGCTTAGCAATGGAAGCATGGTGTGACTGCAGCACATTGCCATGAGGAAGATGTGCTAATGAACACTAAAGTAAGGGTAGACAGTGTAAGGTTATGGAGAAAATATAAGGTGAAAATAGTAAAAAATTGGTTTGTCTCCTTCTATTTTAAAATCTGCAAGGCAATAAATTTGTTTTTTTAAATGCCATATCCTAAGAAACTGCATTTTTTTGTCCCTTTGACACTTTTAATTTGAAAACAGTTTAAAATGACTGAAAACATTTGCCATATCTCTAAAAGCCCTTAAAAGCTTAGAATTACATCATGGGTGAAAGAGCTTATTTTCTTTGCAATCTCACAGGGAATAGAAACCCTATTAAAATCAGATAGGAAATAAAATGTAAAATAATCCCCAATGGTCTCTATGTTAAAACTGGAGGGACTATATCACCTGTTCAATCCCAATCTACTTTATATGGAAATCACGGTTATATCAAATGGATCAGCATACTAGAATATAGAATTGAAGAACCATGCTGTACAAATATTGATAAATATTGTCCCGAGTAGAATATTTAATGAGGTACAAAATTCAACTATTGTGCAATAATCTTTTACTGTATTGCAAAGCATTGAAAAATCTCTGAAAACTGCTTATATCTGTATGTCTATCTCTGCCAGCCAGCTGAGCACTTCTGTATTCCTTTTATCATGGCACAATTGTGTCAAAGATGTCCTAATTTATCCTAATTTTGAGATGTGTGTAATTTATCCTAATTTTGAGATGTGTGTAATTTATCCTAATTTTGAGATGTGTTGACCTGAACATAGCAACAACATCAAAATGTTTCACCCAAACTTATCATGGAAATCTCTAGTTGCATGAACAAATGCCAAAATGTACATTTTTAAGTGTAATATTGATCACTCCAGAGGTTTGTGAACTACTTTCTTATTACCCACAAAACCTTAATGTTTTTATTACATATTGTTGGTTTAGTGATTCATCCAAAGAAATTCAAATGTGAGCTTCTTCACAGACCCCAAGACAATCTTCTTTGAAAAAATCACTACCTTAAGAAACACTTACAAGACTTTTTAATTATTTTGGATTATACTATACCTGTATGTTCAAAGTTAATCAGTTCCCAGGTGGATTCCATGTGACCCTTTACCATGATTGTTCCTGAGTTGTTGGCAAATCTATCGGAATGAATTCTGTAAAATGTGTACACACTAGGTCCATCATATTTAAACAGGTAGTCAAAGTAATGACGTTTCAAATATTCAAATTTAAAGGCAAAATCATAATTTGTTGGTAAAGTTCGACTCTGTGATGTGAGCGTAATCTTACTCCTACACCAATACCTAAAAAACAAAATAAATGCATAATACTAACTAGACTCAAATTTAACTTACTGCTAGAAAAGAGCTGATGTTATTAAAGACCTGAAAAGAAAACTGATTGAAGTTGGTTTTTAAATTAATAAAAGCAATTTTAGAAACTGAACACGGAATAGGTATTGAAGTATATACAAAGTAACAACTTTTCCACCATAAATCTTTGCTATATGTTCCTTTTGTTGCATCTTTACAGCCATCATCAGTAAAATATTTCCCTTGGTTGTCTTAAATTTCATAAATTTCCATTTGCTGGACATCCCTAAATGAACAGAAGGTATTGTGCTTTACTGCATGGGAGACCCAATGTAAGACTTCTGTGCATACTGTCAACATTAAACAAGTTATACAGATGCTATAACACCAAATGGAATTACTAGGATCAAATGAAAACTTGCAGAACTTAAAAAGAATATGTCTTCATTCCTGGACCAATATTATCGTAGTATTATGTCAGAAAGACTCTATAGAAGTTCCACAAAATGAAATAACATGTACATATCTTATCATATTTACTCAATACTCTTTCATTTCTAATACATGTACACAAGATAAACAAAAGACCATTTACCTGAAATCCTGACGAGTGTTTCTAAGATGACTACCAACAGCTCCATCTGATAAAACATCAACAGTTCCTTTACAATCTGGGTATGATGCATCTAAATGCCAAATAAATTCTACTCCTTTAGGTTTTTGTTGCTCCACAGTAAAAATTGGTTTGGCATCAACTGTCAGGTTCACTTTAATATTCCATTCTTTAAGGTCAAATATACTGCAATTTCTCTGCCTAAATATCCGAATATCAGTCTTTTTAGTGGTTTCTGAATTCTGCTTTGCTTTTGAAATTCCACTGTTAGTAATACTCCTCTTAACAGCTGTCTCAGTCTCTGTCTAAAACAACATTAATATATCAGTATTTTAAATGCAGAATGATATGTGGATATTATCAAGAACTATCTGTAAAACTGAAAGATTAGGTTGATTTAGAGCTTGTCACAAGGAGAGGAGTTTAGCTCTCACCGAAAGCCGTGTGAAGTCCTTCGTGGTTTTAACTATTTCCTCAAATTCTTATTGAGATGTAGTGCAGTAGTGGTCATTTAACCTATATTTTTTATTATACAAATAAAGTATTAAATATTTATTTCCTAAATCATCACCAGACAAACAAATATTCTTCTAATCTATACCTGTGGAATCTTTCTTTTAAAATGTATATCTGTCTCCAGAGACAACCTCTTTTTCAAACTACCAAGCAGATGACCTTTAAGATGAATATCATATCTGTCCTTGTGTTCTAAAGTCATGTGATAACAGTAATGCTTACTGGACTTGTCAGATTCATTTTGAACATTGGCATTCATTTCTATAATTTCCTGGAAAAGAAAAAAACAAAGCATACTGTGTTCAAAACATACAAAAGATATTTTCCAGTTTTATCAGAATGAATTATCTGCCCTTGGAATGAGCGGAGATGAATTTCATTCCTCTATGCATATCTACACAATGTGTTTTATGTTCATGTTATGCTTAAACATTTTAGGAGATGCATTTACAAAGTATGTAGAAAGACAGACATAAAGGAGATTCCTATATACCGTGGGGGTACATTTAAAACACATTTCTAATATGATGTACTTCATTCCAAGTGTAAACAAAGCTATGTTCTGTTTTGAACAAAAATAATTTGAATGTCAGTGACGTCACTATCAAAATTGACATCACAATGTAAACTTGTGTTAAGTTGACATTTTGAAAACAAAACAGATCCCAACATGGGTCATCACTGCTATGGATGTGCATTAATTTCTGCCAAAATCAGAAGTGTACTGTTTTCTCACATATTTCATTACCATTTATTTATGACACCTTTAAATCTAAATTCCCTAATTATATCTTGCTACAATCTACATACCTTTTTATTTTCTAATCCAATATATGTTATGACTGTTTTTCTGTGGGCATTTGTTGCATTAGCTACCATTTGATTGGAGAGGGAAAACTTCTGTCCTATAATAGTTTCATTAAAATTTCAAACTGCCAAACATCCAAACATTTCAGTGGTAGTCAACAGTGTATCAAAAAATACCACATCAAATGTGATGCAATGGATATTTGAAGAGTCATGCCACATTTGCATCACATTTGATGTGGTATTTTTTGATACACTGTTGACTACCACTGAAATGTTTGGATGTTTGGCATTCTCACCCCAGTAGCCAGAGCTTTTTTTCCTGGCCTGATTCACGACATAAATGTGTTTAAATTTTCAGTTTGAAATTTGAGGAAAATTACCAGAACTTTTAAGGTTCTTCTTTCAGATGCAGAGGTAATCCTAAACTGAGTTTGGACTCCTGTTTGTTTAAATTATTTTGGGTTCTGGTGTTAATGCTTATAATTTGGTCATTGTATTTAAAATCAGATTTCCAACATTGTGTACTTGAGCACTGCTGATTTGTCAATGAATGAAATAGCCATACTGCACGATTTATCAAATCTAATTTGTTTTTTGTGACCACCTAAGGACTATTCAAGTTAAGTTTTAATTGACCTATCAGTTTCAGACAAGATTTTTACAAGAATTTGCCATAGGATCATGTCAAACTACATGTCATCTTGGTTGTTTGGTAGGGATGCAGGATGTCTTGTCGTTCATTGATATGAAGAAACATCCAAGCCTGGACATAATTTTCAGTTTTTCTTTTGTACCGTAGCTGTCTTTATTGAATAAAACAAATATTAAAACTAAAACTTGGACATTAAATATACTGTATAATGATGCACACAAAGTTTTGTAATAGTAAGGAAGAAAATATATATATATATATGGATGGTAAGTCTTTGGATCCAAAGACTAGGGCTCTACCCCTGTATCTGAATTAATGGCTGATATCTGACATCACCCCACTCCCATTTTACAGAAAAAAAAAACATTCAAATCCATTCACATTTAGAAGCCAAATAAATACTGAACAGTCCTACCTGGATAATTAATATGAAGAGTGTCTTGTGCTGTCCATATCTTGTTTTCCCCACGTTCATATCCCATGACAGCATCATTTTTAACCTGCACCTCACTTACATCATTATTAGCAGCAGACAGCTTGGGTCTGATATGTAACATGTACAGAATTGGATGCTTCTTGGAACTACAAAAAAATCAAACAAACAAAATATTCAAAAAACCATAGATACGTCATTTCCAATAAGGTCCTGTGTTAAACAAGTTTAGCTGTGATGGTCATGTTTGTCTGTAGATGGAGATAAAACTGTTACAACACTGGGAAAAGGCAACAAAAGACCATCCCATCAAAGGCTTAGTTCCCTTTGGCTCAACAGTTTCAGACAAGAAGATTTTTAAGTGAATTTCTCATAAAGACTCCAATTTAAAGTAAGTTCCGCTGTGGCAGCTATCTTGGTTGGTAAAGTGCCACATACATTTCTGAGTAGGGACAACCTAAACACGAGTCTATTAAAGTTTAGTTCTAGTTGGCCACAGTCTCAAACAAGAAGATTTTAACATGAATTTCCCATATGGAGCCCTGTTAAACTACATTTCTTGATTGTTTGGTGAGGATGCTGGATGTCATATTGTGTGAAAGCCACCTTATGTTCATGCTATCAGGCAAGAAGATTTTTACACGCTTTTTACATAGGGTCAAATGTTGAACTAAGATCAGAGATAAGCTGTGCAGACATCATGGTTGGCTGATTGGGATGATGGATAAAATTTTGGTTAAAGGACCATTCTATCAAAGTTCCAAAGGCATCATCATCCACCTAAGTTTCATTCAGATCTGTTTAATCTTTCATGAGTTATCTTCTAGAAACTGGTGCCTGCCAAACCAACATTGCCAATATAATATCCAGGTTTAACTTACTGCAAATTAGCCAAAACTCTTTTACTTAGAATATTTATGATGCTGAGAACTGATAATGATTGGTTAGTTAGGTACTGTCAAAATTCGCCTACTACCAATTAATTTTTTTATGTAATTGAATGTGTCTTATGGACTATATAAATAACCACTATAATAACAACCTAAGTCTTACTTATAAAATTTCCCTTCTTTCACTACCACATCTATCTGAATAAGACAGATAGTGTTTTCATATATATTTTACCCCTGAAATATTTTATATGGTATAAGGAAATAAAATTACCAATAGTATTTCATGTTGAACTCAGTGTGGATATGGGAGCCTAGTTTCTCCCTCAGATTTCCCAAACTAACATCCAGACTAAGATGAGGTAAAACCAAGTTAAACACGGTTTTTATTTCTGTCTTATTGTCTGTTTTGTCCTCTTCTTCTTTGGGATCAAATATGATTTCTTTTGTTAAATTCTTCTGTATCTGCAATATACATACATGTACACATGTATATGTGTAAGTACCAAATGTATTAGTTGGAGTGTGGTTCTCTGACATTTACCCCATATCTTTTCTCCCATTTTCATAATACATGTATCTTTGTAAAAAAAGATTTTACACAAAAATAGAGCTCACCTCCAATTATGTGATTTCTCCCCTCAATTAAGCACTAATTCCTGTAAGCATACTCAGAAATCATAATCGAAAAATGAAGTTACATGCATTGTCATGCTAGGTATATCCTTACCTGTAAACCAGAGGCTCACAGGAGCCTGTATTGGCTCAATTGTATACAGTTGCCAAGACAGATTATTTGGAAGAAAATACCATAAAAATAAAAATAAACTACACTCTACGTTAAGCTTTTGTGGAGTGACATTTTTTAGCTTAATTAAATTATTTTTGGGTTTATGCCTTTTTATTTTCTTTAATCAAAAGAAAGAACTACCCTACGGTTAACGGTTCATATTTTACACTATGTAACAGCGTTTTACTATAAACACTGCCTTTAGGTGAAGGTGTTATGGTAGATTACCACACGAAGAAAAAATATCACCCGAGACGAGTTGAGGGTGATATTTTTTCTGAGTGTGATATTTTTGCTAAGTGTGGTAATCTATCATAACACCCTCACCTAAAGGCAGTATGTTTTTTATTATACTGAATGCCTGATCTGTTCTGGTTTAGCTGATGCAAGAGAGAGAGAAACCCAATTAAAATTGATAAAAAATAAAAATAACTCTCTTAGTCGCTCCTCAATAAAAACGATTTTGCCAGACCACCAAAACCCAATACCAACCTTTACGTAATACAAAAAAATCAATGTCCCCAAATATTAAAAGAATCGGTTTACTGAAAAGTTAGTTATTGTGTGGAAAGCTACACATTCACAGACCAACAAGAACGTCGACAATATCGTCAGTATAACATCATACGACAGCAATTTTTGTACAGTCGAATAAAACAAAACAAAACGACTTGTTGTATGATGCGTGTAAGCGTGGATGGATGTGAAATAGTAATCATTAACTTCGACCAGAGAGGGGGATATTTTCCAAATTTGGCAATGTTCGGTCTGAGAAGGTGATAATTTCGTTGCTATGTTAAAATTA
>JARWCS010352320.1:0-11009 GCA_034783895.1 Geukensia demissa
CAGAATTTTAGCAAATGCAGCAAATTTCTGTAAAACATTGTTAGATAAATTTCATGTCAGACAAGACTGACAACTGGTCTGTTGAATATCCTTCATCATAATATCATTACATACGTTGTTGAGAAACTTGTTAATCATTCTGCATTGACAACTGCAATAAAATGGATCTCCAGACAGAGCAATTCAAAATTATAGGTCAAACAACATTTTCATATTTAGCAGTCTGCAATGCTGTTTATAGTCATACACATATTATTGTAAAAATATTTATTCCGTTTATTTATTAAATAATCAAGTGGGGTCTAAAGAAAAAAATATGTGAAGTTAAAAAATAAAAAGGGGCGAGGTATAATTGTCAATAAGACCGCCAATCAAAACCTCGAATTAAAATACAATTCTATTTGACCATAATCTTTGAGTCGACACACAATACAAAAATAATAATAGAAGGAATTCGAAGATACCAAAGGGGCAGATAGAAATCGTTAAGTCGACAAGACCATTGCCAACAACATTAAACGAAAGACAAACATAGAACACATAACACTACACTGAAAACTAAAACTTAAGTACTAAGTAACACGAACCCTTCAAAAACCAGGATTAGATTATACAAGAAATGATATATACCGATATCGATAAGTCATCGTTTATTTTGACATATATTTTAACATGAAAAATAATAATCCATCAGGAAAATCTGATTATCTTAAAAGGTGATATCCACCTTGATCTTATGTAAACATTTCATTTTTTGTCTAAAGGAAATGAATTGTGCGAGAAGAAATTACAACAGCGTGCACATGTTACAGCAGATATTTGAAATAAAATGTTTTCTGTGATAAAATTTTGCAGTATATTTTTGGTATAATAAAATATTAAATTAAAGGAGTGTCAATGCTGGTTCTAAAAGAAAATAATAGTTTAAGATAGAAAATAAAAAAACACATTAGTTATTTGTTTAAATATTCACAATCTATTAAAACAGTTTTGTAAAAGTTGATTGCAGTAACTTGTTTGTATTTTGCTTTTTCTACACATAGATTTAAACTATAAATTCAAATTGTTTTAATGAAAAACGTTGTGAAAAACGTGTCAAATAAATTTATTATAGACAAAGCCTATACAAGGTAATTTTCTGTGAAAGCAAATGTTGTTTTCATTAAAAATAGTCGTTGTATTGACCTGGAAAAGTACAAGTTGAGAAATATATTCACCATATAAATGGACACACTGTACCTCTTGGTCAGTGATGAAAAAGGGCAATAGGTAGTGAAAAAAATCATTTTAGCTCGCCTGTTCTAAAAGGTAATTTGGGTTTGGTCAGTGTCCGTCTTCCGTCACTATGTGCATTTTAATCCTCTTCTCTGAACAAAACGTTGGTGGAATTGCCATTTTATAGTCGCTTTACACAAATTATATCTGGGGTTGTAATCGTTCATTATATCAAAATCATAAAAAAATTGAATGATTTAATACTTTAAAACCTTTCAAACTAAAATTTGTCGTCTCGACTATATTTGTCATTCAACATTGTAAGTTCAAAATTGACAAATACAAATTTTTTTGATAGTGAAAATATGAATATGCTATGAATGCTTGAATCTAAAGTATGCGATGGCCTCGATATAGATAAAAAAAATCCAGAGAGGAATAGTCCAAAGAGACAAGACAAACCCGAAACAAACTAAAAGGTAAAAATGGAAATAAAAAGTACAACGGCTTTGACTTCACTAACTCACTTCCAGAACAAGAGTAAGACCAGGTGTTCCAGAAGTTAAGGACAAGAATTGCGAGCGACATGTCGTGGAAACCGTAAATTAAAAATCAGTTTCAAATCGGGAGGTAAATTCGAAATAGTGCCATTTCGTGTAAAATCGGTGGGAACATATATAACCTCTTGAAAAAACAAGGAATCTGATCAGGGGCTCCTAAAGTGAAAGCGCGCGAGACATGAGATGCCCCATTGGTATCTTCGAATTCCTTATACTCAGGTGTCTGTTTCAGTCGTTTCATCTAATGATCTAAAGTTTAGTAAGAATAGCTCCATAATATGTTTGTATTTTATCGAACTAGTGTAGGAAAACGACGACGATGCAACGTTACAAAAACAGTAGATTAAAACTGGAAATACTATAGTTAATAATATCCGCAGTTTTCCTAAAGATTTGGCGAAGAATTTATATTTTCTAAACCTTTTAATGGATATCACTAGAAAATAAATTGAAGTCAACATTCGTTTAAATACATATAAATCTTAGATGATAACGTTTTCGAGCATCATGTAACAGACAATTAAACGTTCAAGCTAGTACAAATAAAATAGCATCCTCTCATACAATCTGTAGTTTTTGTAATGTGTGCCCAAATTGGTAATAATGTATTGTAATATTTGAATTACAGAGACTTGTTAATGCTGCTAAACAAAGAAATAAAGATGATGTAATATTCTGCCTTGAACAAGGAGCAGATGTAAACTACCACAGTAGAAGAAGAGGATTTCCTTTTGATGTAAGAACAAAATGTATTTCAGCTATTAATAGGAATAGTGCAATATTTTTATTTTGCCTTGGGTTTTTAACTCCAGATTAATGTCATTAACATTTTTATGTTGTGTTTCTTTCTACGGCAGTTCGTATGTCGACCTGACTGCTTTTGATTTACCGTCATATTTTTTATTTCAAGCAAATTACAACATTCGAGGACTGTAAAGAGAAACAAGTGGAAAAATCAAATTTCGTTTATAAAACAATGTTTTACAGAAGTTTGATGCATTTTTTTAAATTCTAAAGCACTGAAAGTACGAAAAAACTATTTCGAAATGGATTGCATTAAGAAATTTTCCGCACCGTCGGATTTGACCTTCTATTTCGATTCGTTTGGATATAAGTACTTTTTAAATATGTTTAACTCTCGGGCCTCCTATCGTTTGATTCTATTGCTACTGATAAGAGGTTACTCATTAAAGTGTACCTAAAGCATATTAAAATTCACCATATTAATTCAACGGTGGTAAACTTGAGTTATGTGTTGTGTTGAATAAAATCTTAATTGGAAGAGTTTTGTAGCTTAATGTTGATAATGAATATCATTATATTTGTAAAGAGGTAAAAGAATATGTATCAAGCATGTGCTTAGAGTACTTTTGTAGATATTTCTTACACAAATTGTAAACTTAAATTTACAATTATGATTAGACGTTGACAAATCTTTTATCCGTTTTCTTGTGTATCACTATTTTCTAAATATGCGGCATTTTTAATACTTTTCAACATGTGATCAGCTTTAAAACACATAGAAAAGGAGATTAACATTAACAAAACGTGATGTTTTACTCTCTTGAAAATTTTCAAAATTTTTAAATCATCACAATAAATCAGAATTAAATACATATACATGAAAATAATAAACTGATAACTAGCTCGTCTGGACTGTATTGAAAAATGTGTCAAGAAATACCAAGAGGATTTTCGAGGAAAAGGGAAAATGAAAAAGTACTGACAAGCTCCTGAGAACAACGAGGACAAGACCAAAACGACAAAAACACAACCCTAAAAACTAAAAAACAAATGAACAACATGGACTGTATTAAAAATCCAATAGTTTAAGTCCAATACGGATGAAAAAAAAAATTAACGACACAATTTCATGAGAAAAATTTTGATACCTACATCTAAAATAATACCACGGTTTTGAGAGATATATTAAAATAAGTTCAATGTAAACTACCTTCGCGAAAGATCAAAAGTGCTTAGTCCTGAGAGACAAGAAAAAGCCAGAAACAAACTAAAAAGGTTAAGCGGAAACAAAAGAAAATAACTTGGCTCAATTAGTGATATATAAAACAAGATTAAGATCATGTGCTCCGAAGAGGTACGCATCGCCGTCATTTGCATGTCGCCCGTGCTGATAGGTAAAAAAAAAAGTTAAAATTCGAAATAGTGTCAAATTGTGTCAAATCTGGAAGTTACATCATTACTCCTGAAAAAGGAGCTGAGTCAGAGTTCATATATATTCCACATATTCAAGGCAAGGGCTATTACACACGGCCGGATGTTTTCGTTGCTTTAATTCATAATTTTTTACCCTTTATACAAAAACCACTTTGACTTTATCACATTCGTACTGACGATGTTCACTCCAGTTTGCATAGACTTTAAAAAAATACTCCAATAACTTTGTTACCGATCTAAAGTTAAATCTGTTTATAAACTACACTCTATTATTATGGATATTGCACGCCACAGATTGATCAGTTAATTTTGCAAACAAGGGTCTGGATGCCATTACCATAAGTAATAAACTCCATAATTAAACCTTTCAATTAAAAATACCGTCTTATTTTAATTATAAATCCACTCCATTAGTATATATTACCTACAAAAAAACTGTTGTTTCCAAAATTTTTGACTACAAGAAGATTCTGCAGCACTTCAGTATTGATGATCTGAAATCCAAACCTCCCAAATGCTCCAGCTCGACGTCCCCCTTTAAATGTAGTCCCACTGGAACATCATTACCGGTGATTCCAGTTTTGTTTCACATGATAAGCTACGATAGTTGCCATCGAAAGGTCCTAAATAACAAGTTGCATATCATTCTTTTGGAAACAAAACTTCAAATGTTGATTGACTCAGTAGAGAACTATTCTAGACAATGGGCAAGCGAGAAAATTTAGAGGTTGACAGCCTTTCCGGATAGGTCAAGAAAGTAAGATCACTAATTTAGATTCAGATGCGAAAATCACAAGGGTCGATGAGAACTTAAGGTCCTTCATTTGTCAAGGACCCTGCAGTCTTGAGGGACTTGTCCGCCAACCGTGAAAAATTTATTTTTGTTCCAGTCGATAAATCCTCAAATGACATCGAATTTGTTTGTAAAAACACTACCTTGACTGATTGATAATATCTTGGCAACAACGACACATCTGGTTACCCGACATACACACCTACTACACGTTCTAAAGAAGAGATCCTCGTTAACCAGAGGTCGGTCCTATCTTCATTTGGTATTGAAACAAAAGAAGATGAGTCGGATCTGGCTCCTATATTTTGGATACCAAAACTACACCAGTATCAATATAAAGAAAGATATATAGCGGATCATCCAACTGCAATACTAAGCATCTTTCAAAACTACCATTATACTGACGACAGTCAAGGAAGGGCTTCAAAAGTATTGTTATAAAGCGTACTCCACAGGCGGTGTAAATCAAATGTGGATATAAAAATCTGTAAATTAATTATAAAACAACGCTTTATTTATGATGTTAACACAATTTTTATTTGAATTTGACCTCTAAGTGTGGAAAGTGGGTAAAAAGCAAATTTCAGATTCTGTTAAATTTCAGTAAAAACAGTTTAATTAAAATTTGGAGGTTTCTATTGGCAAAAAAATACTCTTTATAACAAATAAAATATCAAAAGATATGTATTTAGATCAAAATATTTAAACTTAATTTTATTTTTCTAATTGTAATTACCAAGGACAATTATTACATAAGTTTTTTTTCGATAAACTGCTGTAACAGAACTTAATTTGTGAACCATACAAAGGTCAAATACGAGAAAAACGCATTTAAACAACTTATATCAATTATATCAATTTCTCTTTTTAGTGATTTAAGTTGTTATTTTTCATTAAAGTGGTTTGTATTTTAGAAAATAGTCAGTGCAGCTTGATACTATGCAACTTTCTTTATTTTTGATTCCAATTTCTGCTTCGATGGCAATTATAAGTATGTTATAATTGTGAAACTTCCACAACTAAGGTATTAGGCAAAAGTTTGCTGTTCCGCTAGTTTACACTTAAAATTTAAATGTATATTTTAGTTAGTTTAATGTGATTAGAATTATAAATAGAGGTTTCACCTTCATCTGTAAAGATTTTATTTTTTGTTATTTAATATGAATCATAAAAGTAGTTTTTAGTTTAATACTGCCGTATATGTATATATATCTACCTTTTGATATTTTTCCGTTACCTTCAACGCTTTGTGTACACTTGTTTTACGTTTCTTTTGGTATTTGGTAGGATTTATATGAAAAAAGTGTTGATATTAAATTTATGGTTGTCATAAAATGTCAGTTTGATATATAATACCGGATTCATCAATTAAATGAAACTGAGGGGTTTTAAAAGGAAAGTAATATCTTTTTTTAATTATATCAAAAAATAAAAACATTGTGCATCTTATGGGACTAAAAGCTAAAAATGGTAAGCTAAAGTGTAAATCACTTAGTTTTAAGCATTTTTTATTAGGGAGGGCTTTGTTTCTTGTTTTCGTTTTCAAATATCTTTTATGCAAACAAAATCTTTTTGTTATTATTGAACTGAGGAGACAAAGGGCTGTTAAAAAACCCTATTTGTGCATTTCTAATTATGTTAACACACTTTTACTGAAACTGAAAATGGAACCGAAAAAAAAGTCCAAAGCCTCAATGTATATTTTGTAACGCACAAACCATTTAAATTTAACCATAACCACTTGAAATACGTATAATACTCATTAAAACTTGTTAATAAAACGTTTGTGTTGACCTTTGAATGCCGCAAAATCTGGTTCAACTACTACTTTTGATCGACTAGCTTATTGATGTGGTAAAAATGGGATCATCTGACACTAAAAACATTTACCATACAGATTAATTCAAACAAAAATGGGATCATCTGACACTAAAAACATTTACCATACAGATTAATTCAAACAAAGTGTAGAGAAAAGTTGAAAAGATACTGAAATTTTCCAAAGTTGGGTTTTTTTTAAATTTGAACACTATGATGGGCATAAGAAATAATCTTTAGTTAGTGCAATAAAATACAGTAAAGTTATCAAATTTATTCAGAAACATAAAAAAGTCACCAAAGTTAAATATACACAACTTGAAAAAAGCACCTTCGTGTTTTTCCAAGTGATTCTGATTCGACGTTCTTGCGACTGACTATAAATTACCGTTCAATCTAAACGTGTTTATCAAATGAAGAACTTATGCATCATTGTGCAGAAGAAAGGATTATCATCGTAAACAAATAACTATTAATTTATATATATATATAATGACATAAAAATATGGACAGTTTTCACACTTAAAATTATCTTTAATAAGACTGGTTAGTGAAAGTTCAAAAATGTTCTTGTATTGTCAAATCACATTACAAAATGTTAATCTTGACCCACACGTTAATGATTAACCATCAAAAGTCATCGACGGTTATATCCACAATTTGCCTGGATGTCTGCTGCAACCCTGCGCCGCATACTTCCAGTTAGACGTCTGATTTGTTGATGCGTAATTTGTTGCCATTTTAGATGAAATTGAGCTTCTACATGTTCAATGTCTGTGGAGGAAGCTCTTAAGCCAGTATTCGTCTATCCAGTAGGTCCCACTGATGCTCTATAAGGTTGAGATTTGGACTATTTCCTGGCCAAGGAAGAAATTTGACGGATTTATTCTCTAATTAAGCCTTTAATGCCTAAAATCAATGAGGTCCAGCGTTGTCATCCATGAAATAATAATTAAGATCTTGACGCTAATGTGTGGTTGTGAAAATGAGGAAAACTACAGGTGTAAGCACGTCCCTGGTGTTCGTTTCGCCACATAGATTGGCATTGATTGTTACCAAATCCAGCTTGAAATCATGCGGGACACATCCCTTATACCATAACTGAACCGCCACCAAAAGTCACTCTTGGAACAATGTTTCTTGGAGCTTAAGTTGCATTATGATGCATTGAAACACGGATTGGAGCATCAGTTACCTGGAGTAAAAAAACTGCTATAGTCTGACCAGTGTATTCGACGCCAGGTTTGAGGGTTCCAGTTCTGCCTTGCTCAGCACCAGGCCATTCTCTCCCTGCGATGGCGATTGTTTTGGCCAAAACTTCTTGTAGTAGCTCAAATCAATATAACTAGAGCCATTTTGGCAAGGCAATTGATAGACCTTTCCATTGATTCCCTTTATGTCTGTATGAATGTACAAGAAAATATTTAAATCTGCGTTTAAGTATGAACAACAGCCGAACTCTAAAATCGTCAAAAATTTCTTTTAGTTCCATTAAAAGACCCGAAATCACAAATGCGTTCCAAAATTTTGTATGCTGACATGATTGTTCATTAATAGGATGGTTCAGACGACAAAACATATTGATCCCGAAGTTTTGAGGGGTCTACGGGGGTTATTCCAGCCCACGTACAATAGTTCATATGTCAGTTTTTTTATTTTGATTATTATGGTAAATACCAATCGGAAACACAAAAGTAGATAAAATATTTAAAAGAAAGTACACCGCTTCCACAGCTGTTCCGCGTCTGTCGTGAAATCGAGACATTTATAATTATTGTCTTTAGCTAACATATAACTTGTATTTCACTCATTATAAGTAAGGTAAAATACCACTTTTGCAAGAGGCCTTGTGTATATCTTTTGTTTTAAACTTCCACAATTCTTTAACAACTGTTAAGTAAAATATGTTGATATTAATAACTCAGATTTTTTAATTCAACCCTTCATAATCTAGTTCTTTAATTTAATCATGATTTGAAAGATTGGGTATATTTTTTTTCCGAATGAAATCATGTTTTGCAGTGTGCCAGACAAAAATAGGGAATTCACAAATCAGATATTTATATTTAAAATATAATATATTAATATCTATTTTCTTTTTTTATGTCCTTTCTTTGGCCTTTAAGTTTCTCGACTAATATACAGATTTACCAAAGTTAAAAAAATATGGTGAATTTTATATGCTATATTCAACACAAATATTATGGAATATATAAAAAAGATACAATCCACATCTTTTATGGATTAAGCACTGTATAATTTCTCGTTAAGATAATATATTTGGTTTACTAGATTTCAGTGGGCACGAAACAAAAAAGATAGTACCTTTCATTTCTCCCTGACACCATGCCAAGGAGTAACCTGTCATAAGTAGCATTTTGTATTACTCATCATAGATTTCCTTCATGCTAAATTTGACTGCCTATTTCTGATTGTTTGGTTCTGAGTTCTTCTTTCTGCATTGCTTATATCTCGGCTTTCCTTGGGAATTCCATATTTAAATATACTACGCACCTTTATTTTACCATTTAAAACTATTGACTCGTATGAATTTTCCATCTTTTGTACTCATTACCGTATTAATGTATTAATGAGAACATTGAGTGGACATTTGATAAAAAAGTAAAAATACATTTGTTGTTACAGTGAACGAGCTTTCTTCTCGGATAAAAATGTTACTACGAAAGATATATATATATATATATACTGGACTTAAAATGGGATGATCACGTCAACTATTTTCCCCTTGACACTATCTACAGGTTTGGCGTTACAATTATCGTCAGGTTGTACGACTTACTATGGGTACCAACTCTGCCGCTTTGCAGACTTATTTCTTAACTGCGATAGATCCCACTTCAAGAACAAACTCAAAAAGGACCCTTTAAAATGAATTAATTGATAAACTTAAGAGCTCTCCTTGTAAAAATCAGACTCAGATTCAAATAAAACTTTGTATTTAGTATTTTTATGCCAGAAAATGGTTAAAAAAAGTTTAGGCAAAATTATTGTGCATTGTTGGCATGGTTACCTAAGCATCATGATTTTGGCCTAAAAACTGCCAAAAAATAGCCATTTTGTACTCCATTTTCAATTTCGAATTCCTTATTAATAACAATCTAAAAAACCGCAGTACATTGATACAAGATAAAAGTCACCTAGATATTTTTTATCCATATATTACTTTTTATAATTATTATATTACTGACTGAGAAAAAAAACAGATAAAAGATATAAACATAGATATTTAAAAATCAATTGTTTTGCGGTTCAAAATTGCGAGTCTTCTGGAATTCCATCTATGTAAATATGGTAAACCTATTATATAAAGCTTAATAATTATCATATTCTTTCTTAAAAGCAATTAAAAAAAATAGGTGGAATCAAATTCCTGATAAGTTTAAAAAAAGGGAGAATAGCACACCTGTGTCAGCTTTAAAACGCAGCTTCAAATTGCAGTATTGCCAAATTTAAATATTTTTTACACATTCATGCATTTTTTCTTTCGATAAAGTCTTATCTCATTATTCTACATGAGAAGGGTGGTCAGGAATTTCTAATTAATAACTTTTACCATGTTGATATATTTATTTTAAAATTTAAAAAAAACTATCCGTTAATTTCTTATGGTTATCAATTTATCATCAAAATCCTATTAACTTTTATCCAGATTAGCAAGCACTGCGTTTTATTACTAAAAATTCCACAATGAATCACTTGATCTTTCAGCTAGTTACCAGTATTTGTTCATTTTTAGACCTCACAATAATTTACTGCAGCATCAATAGTTAAACATTTCCATGATGCACTAGAAATTTCCGATTCAAATGATGCATGTCCGTTTGATCACTGTGGAGATAGGAAAATTAATTCTTTAAAAATATATCTTAAATTGGAAGTCCATTGCGATTGCAATTATGATATATATGAATGGATACATATCTAGACAGAAAATTTAATTGAAAATGGTCAAGTTATAAAAAAGTTGTCCATTACACTTAATTGTAAATTTCTGGTCACTACAGTCACAAACATTTAAGAGCCTAACCTTTTAACCTGGCTTTTCATATTAAAAACTACTGTCACATTATAATACATTATATAGATAAATATGCATACACCTATAAACAGCTTAATGAATACTATAATAATTGTTTCCCTTCATTATGACGCTTTGAAAAATTTGATTTACAAATGTTCTTTTTAGTTAGTATATGTTTGCTATTTAAAGTTGATCTGGTGTTTAATGCAAGGTCAAGAGTACTTTTAAACTGGCGATTTCATATTAAATTTTGATTTTTACCTGGACAGGTGTTTCTTTTAATTCAAAGGTGTCAAATGTAAACAAATTCCTTATATGGTTATTTTTAAATGACAATAGTGACATCATAGTAAATAACTGACCACACTGGCTGTTTATTGCCTCCTACCTGAAAGTAGGCTTT
>JARWCS010352331.1:0-11008 GCA_034783895.1 Geukensia demissa
TACCTTACTTCAGTTTATTCATAAAATTATAATTTCATTGCGTGCGCTAAAGCGCACTTATAAAATTTTCAATTTTACCTGTAAGTTATCTCCCTTTGAAAGATCAAACTTTTCAGCATATTTCACCAACATGTCATCTCCTGACATTTGTAATGACTTAAAACTTTCATGACTTAAAGCTTCTATGTGACTTAGATATCTCTGTAGTTGTTTGGCAGCATCTTCCCAACTAATCTTACACCTATAAATGAAATCAGGATTAATCACTATATGTGCTTGAAGAAATTGAGTTAACTTTTTTTCTAAAAGCAAGCACCAGGACAAAAACTTTTAGAAATTTCCCATTATTGCTGTTAAATATATATAATTGTTTAAAAACAGTGTACATTATATTATGGACAGCTGTACAAGCGTTTTGAATCATTGAAATTTTACATTCTGGCAACTTTGGATAGTGTTACAATAAATATGTAATGTTGTGACCAGCCTGAAGAAAATTTTCATCATTTACAATTTACATTAAATTTTAGCCATTTCTATTTAGGTTTATCCTACCCAGAATCATCTTGTTTTTTCTTCTTTCCTCCTTGTTGTCTGCAGTACTTCAGTGTTCTTCTTACAATCTCCTGTCTACAATCTACTTCCAACTGTAAAAAATGTTATATGCTGAGCTATACGAAATACAGGCACACCACTATCAATTGTGTATAGAGGTAAAAAAAATTAATAAATGAAAATTTATCAGGATTTTTTTAAGTATCATTTACATATAATTACTTTTTCTCTTAAATATAAATGATGAGACAATACTGGTCTTGCCTGTTTTGCTGCTCACCCAAAACTGAATTGTATGTGGATTCAACAAACGTTATATGTAAATGTATATTCATTTGAAATATAATCAAACTCAATGTACTGTGGGGACAGGACTATATAACATCAATAAAAATAAGAAGTAATGATAGTAATGCAATTATGTTCCAGTATTATTGACTTGTCATAGCTAATTCCTGTTAGACAAGTGCTATCACAGAGCTTTAACAATTCTGGTCATTGATGCCAAAATTGCCATACCTAGGTCTCACCTTCTACTACATTCACAGCAGGCAAGTTAAAAACAATAGGGCAGAAGAAAATGTTATTAATAATTAATCAGATGAACAAACTCTGAGCCGACTGTTATGTAATGACAAAATATCATAAAATAAATTACTGAGGAATTGATATACATTTGAGCTTGAATGTTCTGAAGCAAAGCTGAATATAAAGATAAATACAACATTGTTGTTTATCTCAAGAACCTGATATCTCGGTATTTATGAGCAGATTTAAAAATTCATTAATGCATCTTGGTCACAAAAGTTATTGTTATTGAGTTAAAATTATAGTCCATGTTTGAAGATACTTAAAACACAACTTTGTCTGATTTCAAGATGTCATTATTTTACTTGGTAACATTAAGTTTTTTCGTTAATAAAGTAATTTTGCCAAGTGGAAAATGGAAAATTATTTGCAACAGATGTATAAAGCACATGTTCAGAAATATGACACAATAAGTAGTTACATTTAACACTGTTTAAAGGTATGGTCCTCATATTTTACAATAAGAAGAACTCACGATTTTTTACAATAAGATGAATGAAGATATTTCAGAAAACTACTTTCACTAGCTTGTAAGATGAAATATTGATAAAGGTAATTACAACACTAAGATGAAATGATTTACCTTTGACCTTGACTGTTCAGAGAAAACAACTTTGTCAATAAATTTGATCATGTCACTTGGGAGTAATTTCTGCATGGATTCCCCACAACTTTCATATCTGTGTATCCATGCAGCCTAAATAATAAAATAAGTTATATTTTAATACTGGACTGTCCAAAATCATCAGGAACAATAAATCTGGTGATAACATGTTAAATTTGCAACTTTCAGTGACTGACCATTGACTTGAATAGGGAGTGCTATCCATTTTTCCTAAAAAATTTGGAAGAAAAAAACAGATTACAAATGAAGCCTATTCAGTATTAAATTTCAATCATAATTATAGAGTTATCTCTCTTTGGCCAATTTAAATATGTGTTTCCTGTTGGGTTGGTGCGTTGGGTTGATCTCAACATGGCATCGATTTATAATCTGGTGGGCTCATCATCACTATATAATGTAAACGTGGATGTTTTCGCGGGGTGTTATTTTCAGGAAAAGTGAATTGTAAAATTTTGGGTGGGTATGAATTTCATATAATTATTCATTTTTATAGTAATATGTTAACAACATTTTATACTGACGGGGGAGTAACTTTCACATAAAATTTTAAAACTTGAAAAAGTGAAAATTACCCTCACACAAAAATTGCCATGTTTTCAGTAAACTTACTTCCTGCAGTATCAGATTGCAAATAAACAACTGTAGAAGAAGTTGATTTCCCAGATTTTCCCTGCCCAAAGCCTACATTTCATCATACTGTGGACCTGTAGACCTGGTTTCATCTTGTGCCATGTGGTCAAAAGTTTGACCAATTATTTAAAAAAATTACAATGATACATAAAATTATAAATAAATCTCACAGTCGAATCAGGTTGTTTTTTGACATCTGTATTCCAGAACTGTTTTACAGCCCAAGCACAATGTACCACACTAGGGTGTAGAAAGCCTTCTGTCTGTAAAAAAATGATTGACAGTATCAGCAAAGTTTGTAGCCATTAAAGTATAATCAACCCCAAACAACAATAAAACAGGCTGATTATAATTCATTTAAGAAAAAGTTTCTTTACTCCATATAAACAACCTAATGAAAGAAAAACAGTACATGGTAACAATGTAAACACTTAACCTGTTTGATGCATAAAACTCAAATTTCCTTCATTAAAATTTGTGTACACTCACCCCTTTAGGAATTTTATTTGCCAGTTTAGCAATTGCTGTCACATTGCTGGGGTTCAGCACAGGGACAATATGATGAACTGGGTCACTCTGATTGTCCATTAACTGCTTGTAGTCTAAACCTAAGAAAACAAATAACAAGCATGTACACTGATCTGACCCGCCAACATTCTGGCTTTACTAAATGTTGATGCCAAAAAAGACTAAAAATACAGTAAAAAATGCATTAAAAATAGAATCAGGTCTTGTCAGACCAAAGAAAATTTCGACCAAGACCCCTAAGCTCAAATTGAAAACAACTTTGACCAAATTTCAGGTCAAAATTGAAAATGATTGTTTGAAAAGCTTGGAGAAAATTTTGAACTACTCACACCCTTTTTGAAACTGACTTTTTGGACAACTCAACTATCGAATCACTGGATCGATGGGTTTTTGGAACATTGTATAATTAAGACTGAGGAACAAATTTTTCATTTGAAAAATCTTATTCCATGGCTAATTTTCCGAAATTTGTAATTTTAATTTTTTTTTACTTTTTGGTTTCTTTAATACTTAATATTCAAAAACACCCTAAGTTGTGTAATGGTTATTGTGCTCATCCATAATGCGGAAGGTTGTGGGTTCGATCCCCAGCCTTGCCAAACAAAATATTTGGTGCTTTCAGCTAAGCACACAGCATTTAGGAGTAAAAGCAAAGACTGGTCAGTCCAGAGTCTGAATATTGTGTTTGGGTAAAGTGATAGGTCTTCCTAAAGACTGAGAGCTAGCACATTAAAGTCTGACTAGATGTGTTGTCTAGTACAAAGCAAGGTTCATGCATCTTTTTCGTTAATATGCTCTCATCCTGAATATGCATGAAATATTTGCCACTGGATGTTCATCAACATGCCCCTGAAAAACCTTTAGGTCAAGGTCATCTAATTTACATCTGAAACATGCAAGTTATATAAATGCAACAAGTTTTATTTAGATATCCAAATATAGTTTCTGAGAAAACAGAAACTTGGAGGTAACTTTCAGTGAAAGAAGATTATCCAGGTGTCCTGAATGATCTTGACCTCAAGGTCACTTACATTTCCTCTGTATTATGTGTGTTTTACCCATGAAACCTCATAACAAGTTTCATTATAATATTTAGCTGTTTATGAGAAAACAAAAACTGGGAGGCACATTACTTACAGTGAAAAAGCAGATTTCTCAGTAGAAAAGATGATCCTGACTGACCTTGAAGTCAAGGTCACCTATATCTAGCTGCACATGATGCGCCAAGTCCCTATACACCATAATGTTAAAATTCATGAAGCTGCCTTGAATAGTTAATGAATAAGCAGAAACTTGTGCGATGCTGAAGAATATCAAGGCAATTCCAATAGTCCACAATTACATTATTACATTAATATAAAAGATGACTGAAAGAAGAAAAGTGTCCAAAGGGGCCCCAAAATCATTTCCTTTGTAGCATGCCATCCTCAAATCAAAACATGTTTGTTGAGATGTGCAAACAACAGCTAGATAATTGTTAAATTATGAAACAATATTGTAAGTTATGCAAAATTTGTATGAATATAATGATCATCACTTCTCATAGAACTGAAATTCAGAGGCAAATAATATTACCTTCAGCAACACCTTTGATTTTCTTCAGTAACTTTAGATGATTGTCAGCAGTTATTCCCCCTTGTTTGATGTCCCCTACTCCAGATAAGAGAGTGAAGTAATAGGTCAAAGTCGTATGATTGGTTCCCTCAAGATCTGGGTAAATGCTGGTCCTCATTCTCTCAGCAAACTCCTCTGGCTGGGTCACTAATGTTGGCATAATATTCTTACTATTGACTCTTTCTTCAATTTCCTCAACAGAAAGCCTAAAAAGGAGTTGCTGAAATAACTTGTGTACACTTGTTATTTTTTACTGTACAATATAACATAACACTTAATGCATAGAGCATTAAGATTCCAACATTACTGGTTTATACAAGGACACAACTTTACCCAAGATCAACTTGAGTATGAACTTTTCAATTACCAGAAAAATCTAAATAAATTCTGAATAACTCATGGCAGAAAAATTTTTGAAATTTGTGTTTGTGCATTATATATTATTATATATTCTCTCATGTAGCAATTCATGTCAAGACTGCGCCTATAATAAAAATGAAGCGGATGTATAATTTCCAGGTAAATTTTAATTTTCAGTAAACCATTTTCTGAATAAGAAAGTTCTACCCAACCAATGGCCCTCAGTAAAACAAAAAGAAAATAACAATGGAAGTTTAAATTTTTCTCACCTGGGAATTAACTTAATAAACTTAGTTGATTTTTCAAAAAACAGAAAGGGAAAATTTGTTTTTAAATGTGCACAGCTTTACTCACAAAGACTGAATTAACAATTTCTATATTTTCAGTTTATTACAAATATTTTCTTGTATGGGGAACTGTTTAAAAGTTTATACAGTTTTTTCTTCAATTTTCTAATTAAAAATTGCACTTCAAATGTCAGCTGAAATGTTCAACTCACAACTTCTTTGACTCAGGTTTTAATTTATAGTCGCAAAAACTTAAATGGAGCCTTCAATATATAAAGAATTATCATCAAACTGTAGGGTTACATGTGCTAATATAAATGTTGCAGACCAACACTAACCATTATTCATTTCCCCCAAAAATCAAACTGAAAATATGAGGTCAACAAAAGGAAAGATGGTAGACATCAAAAATTTAAATCCATCTTGAAAGTTGGCCTCCCTAGGTAATTATGTCAAATTTGCTCCTACTTCAATGCTTTGTCATATCTGACATGTTCCTAATTAGTTACACAGGAAAATAACATTGTTGTATGGAAAATAGGCTTATCATCAAATATAACTGTTTTATCTATAAACCACTGTGACTTTAAAATGAAAAGCAGCAATAATGTTAGCATTATAAAAAATTTGGTAGTTAGGTGTCAACTTAAATGAATTATAAATTAAATCATTTTTTTCACAAAAAAATGGGAAATTTTTCAAAGTGACTGTTGAAAGTTCTAAAATCATTTACCATTCTGTAAAACATACTTACCCACTGTCAAATAGGAATTCTAAGTGAGACATATAAAGTTCCCACAGTGGTATGTCATATCTATCAGCTAAGTTACATGCTACACTGTACATCTCATCATTGGTACTCCTGAAAGGTTTATAAAACAATTATAACTGAAACTACAGGATGCATCTTTATAATACAAGAACATTGTCCTTCTTACAATCAAATGACTTTTGACAAGAATATCCAACTATAACAATTGATTCAAATGACATACATGTGAGAAGTAGGTAAAAAGGCCAAAAATGTTGAATTACATTAATAAGGGTCTGTAGTGGTGACATATCATTGATATATTGCAGTCTGATGTATGGTTTTACAAAGACAAAACTTAACCAGTCACTGAAGTATATATGAAGGTCAGCATGAAAAAAATTCCTGCATAAGTTTTCTGTACTGAACAAGAACTATTTTGCCAAGTTTCTTGTTATACCATCAAATTCAACTGAAGTCACTGCAGTTTGGAATGTAGATCAAAGGGACAGAAATGTTGTTGGTTTATATTATAATATGAATCAAAATTGAAATGTTAAAATATTATTGATATTTCATTTGAAGTTTCTATGATGAAAAACCTTAATAGATGAGAGTGACACAACTCTTGTTGAATGATTTGACCCTTTTTCAAGGTCAGAGTGGAACAACTGTCTTGGACTGATCTGACTATGTCAAGTTCAGAATGACAAACTGTTGTTGAATAATCTGACATTATGTCAAGATCAGATTGACACAACTGTTGTTGAATAATCTAACACAATTGCAAGGTTGTAATGACCTAACTGTTGTAAACTGAACTGATAATATACTAAGGTTAGAGTGGTGCAAGTGTCATTGAATGATCCGAAACTAAGTTAAGGTTAGTGTCAAATTGCTCTAACTGTTGTTGAATGATCTGAAACTATATGAATTTCAGAATTGCCAAACCTTTGTTAACTGACCTGACACTATGTCAAATGCCCACCTGTTTTTGAATGACCTGATTTTGACATAAGCATTTTTTAGCTTTCTTGTAATTTTTTAATATGAACACAAAATACATGTATATGGATGGAAAAGGCTAAATCTATACAGTGAAACCTGTCTAAATCGAACACCATTGGGACTGAAGAATTTGTTCGGTTTACACAGGTTTTCGGATTGGACAGGTTATGTCTGCAAAGATTTTTTAAGGTTGGGACTAAATCTGATGTTTGGTTTACACAGGTTTTCGGTTTTCTCAGGGTTCGGTTTAAACAGGTTTCACTGTATATCTCTTCTACTTTTGTGGGTGGGGCATTAAATATGCTGGGATAGCTAAAAAATCTTTATTGAAATGCTAGAAATTTTAACTCTACATAATAGAAAATACAAAGTAACTAGTGAAAAGTAAGTGTTACGCCTTCAGTAAAAAGGAATTTATGGCTGTATTTTTAGAGAAGATGATGTGAATGTATTGATACTTACATGGTCAAGCCTAGGATTGTCTCTTTCTTGTATTCAGAATCATCTGTGAATCTCTGTATATCAACACCTGAATGTAAATTTTTTATAAGTAAAAAAAAACATTCTTCACACATTAAAAACATTGTTTTAGATTTTTCTACAAAAATATTTCTTTCTGTTAAAATTTTATGATTACAAAGATTTTAATTTTTCAAAGCACACAGACTAATAAAAAAATGAAAATCTATTATGTGGACTGTAAAGCACTAAGAAATGGTCATAAGAAGCATCAATTTAAAAAAAAAACTCTGCCAAGAAGAATACAAAATTCCACAACACACATCCTATGTACCAGCTGTGGGAGCTGCTTAATGGCGGGTTTATTTGGAATGTATTTCCAAAACCTCAACTGTACATTAAACTTTTTTTAAATTAAAAATTAAACCAATTTAACTATCATTTGCATATCTGGCTGTGCATATGGTATTTAAGAATTCAGATTAATAGAGGTAAAATTTTACTCAAATGAGATAAACAAAAACATATCATTTGATAAGCTTAAAAGCATGCCTGGTCTTTATGGAAATGGGGGATTATATAGCTTTAACTTACCACTTCCTATTCGCACCAATGTCCTCGCTTGAATATAATCCTCAAAAGCTTCATAACATTGATTCAACTTTGCCACAAGGTCAAGGACATCTTGTGGCCAGTCAAGGTCATTTCTATTGGTAACAAAATTTACTACTCTCTGGATCAGCTTGACTGGGTCATGTCTATACAATGGACTTGGTTCAGGAACAGATGTGGGTTTAACCGAAGCATAGATTTGTAAAGCATAGTAGTAGAGAGCCAGTTGTTGTGTAATGGCTGTTTTAGGGAAATCTTCAAACAGATTCTCAACAGCAGAAGTCTAAAATAAGACAATTTGTATAGGTATAATATGCATGTTAATAAAGAGGAAATAACGGAAATATTATTTACCTTAAAACAAATTAAAGACAAGTTTAACCTTTATGTAAGAAATCACTTTCACGTGAATAGATCATTCTTACATGCAGAAGAAAGCATTTGTCACTTTTAACATTCACAATGCCTGATGTACACTTACTGGTAAAATAATATGTTACAGTCCTTTTTTTGCTTGACAAAAAGCTCATTAATAATGTAATAATATAGGCACTTCAACTAAATTTGAAAAGTTCATACAGACTACCGTAACAAAATAATGCTTGAAGAAATCTATTTGCGTTCTAGTCGGTGCTAGCAAAACAGTGTGTTAACCAGTACAATTTTATGTGTGAAACTGGTTTTTTTTTCTTGATTAGATCGCAAAACAAACATTTCAAAACGATGAAAAAGGACACAGTTTTTGCTACATGTATTTACAGTTCCAACATTGGAATAGTGTTGGTAATAAGACAAAATGTGTTGCTTTTGTTATCATAAAAAACCCTAACATTCACGCCATACAAATGTACATTAGTAACTGAAAGTTTATTGTAATACCTAGAAAACAGATGAACCATGTTACTATGATAATTTATACAAACCTCCGGTAAAGCCAATAGATATGCCAGACCAAGAGAGCTGTCCACAGGTAACTTACATTTGGCTAACTCTAACAACACTGAAAACACACAACTTCATTCATAAGTTTTATCTTCAAGGTATTTCTAGCAGAAAACTAAGAGCCTTAGGTTTTGTATATGTTATTTTCAAATGTCTTAGCTTTCTGAAATGTCATTTTTTAATATAAAGTGCACCATCGTTATACTACCCCTCTTTCAAGCCAGTGTTATAATATGAATCAAAATTGTAATGTTAAAATATAACTGATATTTAATTTATAGTTAACCTTAATAGATGAAAAAAAAAACTATCTGAATCCGATAAAAAAAATTAAAAATTTCTCATCTAATTCAAAATCAAATTGTTTACACCCATTAAATTTAAATCTGTAAATGCTTCAAGTAACTTTTTTCGTCTTTTCATAAGGAGTGATTTGGAAATAAACATCAAAATACAATGAAAAATAAAAGTTTTCTATGTTATGCAAAACTGACTTTTTTCACTTATTTTGATTTGATTTATCTAGAAAACAGTAGAAGATAGAAAAAAGTCCTTTTGACATACTACTGAAAGCTCCCACTGAGACAAATATAATAAAAAAACCTTTATATCTCAAAACCATGGTGCATGTAGCTCATTAAGTTGGCATTGTCATAGATTATACAATAAAAATCACTTATTGAAATCAGAAAAGAAATAGATAATTTACAGTGAAATATAAGAAAAAACCCTCCAGTCCCTCCCCAAAAAAAAAGAGTGGGGCTAGGTCACCCAAAATCAATACCATACTTTATCTGGTATAAAAATCCAAGTCTCATAATATTACAAGAACAAAAATTATCATGCAGAAACCAACCTGTCAACAGACACCAACTCGGACGACAGCCATACCATAATACAACCATAGTTTTTATGGTCGTATAAAACCAAACAAACACTACAGGATTGACATTAATTATTTTCTTCACAAATCTGTCTGAACTTCTATGAATACTTATATCTAATGCAAACATTTCCTCCTATTATGTCCCCACTATAATGGTATTTATTCCTTATGTCCACATCTCCTTAAGTTCAGCCATATATGTACTTCCTTCCACAAATGTTTATCAATCTGGCATTGCACGAATCTTGTCTTTCTTCACAGTAATAAAGTGTAAGACATACTGTGTTTGATGACATCTAATGTTGAGAGGCTTGAGGTCTTACCATCAGGATTCTAACCCTGAGCTTGCTTTCAATAAATGCAGGCATTCATTAGAGAGGAATCTTCTTTTTGCATGTATTTTTGTTAAGTATATTTATTGTAATTAAGGTACTCTCTAGACAGAATGGGTGACTTTCTGTTGATTTTTATAGTGTGTCAGTTACTGCTTTTGTTTTCTTTGATTTTTCCTTTAACCAATTGTTAGGGAAGGGTTGGGTACCCACTAAACTAGTTTAACCCACTACATGTCTCATGTGCCTGTCCTAAGTCAGGAATTATGGTCATAGGTTTGTCTTTGAGTTCAATGTTATTTTACATGTACATTTTTTATAATATTCAGGTAAGAGCAGTATTATTTCATGCATACACGATTTTTTTATGTGGGGTGATTTAGAGCTTTTCACAAGGAGTGGTATTCCACCCATGTTGAAGGCCTTATGGAAAAACTAGATTCTAAATTTTTTCTTGTGGTAAGAGTGCAGTCTTTCTGACATATACCCCTTATCTTTTCATTTGCATATTGGCTCCTCCTTTAATTTTAAACCCTCACTTCTGTTGATAATGGAACACTTTAACTGTTAATACTACTTCAGATTTATTTCTAGACGTGCTTCCTTCCTTCTGTTGATGATTGAGTAGTCTCTTCTGCTGTTAACAACTCTGTTAATACCCCTTCCTACCTTCTGTTGATGACTGAGTAGTATCATACCTGTTAACCTGTCAGACCCCCATTGCAGGAGATCTCCTGCAATTCAGAATGAAATTGCAGGAGATTTAGCGCGACGACTATTTTGAGTTGAAATTTTGGTAAATAAGAAAAGCAAACATATGATACAAACTTT
>JARWCS010352342.1:0-18984 GCA_034783895.1 Geukensia demissa
ATAAATTATTACATTGTGAATTGGAGGTATCACTTGTTTCATAATAGTTAAGAATAAGACAATTAGAACTGTAGCTTATGCAAAGCATTTTTCTAATTCAAATAACAGATATACCAGCATTTAACATTAAATGTGTATGTGCAGTAAAACACTGAAAAAATATATAAAGTCAATGTCTTAGGTGAATAACCAACGGAGCTCAAAACTCTGCTGGTCACAATGTCAAAAGAAACACATTATCTGCATGACAAAAAGCCAACGAAAAATTAAATATTATATCCCTGTGATGTCAACGTTGAGTTGCTCCGGTTTACTTCAAGTTTAGGGTCACTATAACTATAATTATTAAATTATAATGTATTTATGTATTTTCTTGGGATACAAATCAATGTGTTGTACTACAACAATCAAGTATATATACTGTTAAGGGGTGCGGACCTCAAGTTTTTAACCATTTATCAATAGGTTATTTTGAGAGCCAGTGGTAGACCAAATGAATATCAATGGATGAGTCATATGAAGGAAAATCATTTATCGAGCAAACATGATAATACTTAGTTTAATTAGTCTCTTATTAACCATACTTTTTTCATTTATCTCCACTTAACAGAGTTTGAGTTGTATCCCTTTAAGCAGATATGAAATAAAATGACATTTAGTCAATATCATTAAAGCCAAAGGTAATGTCACTTATTTACATATCAAGTAATGTTAAGATCTTCCCTAATATGAGATACAAAGATCATATGGTTTTGGGGTTGACACCTCAATGTTTTTAATTTTTAAATTAAAGGTTTACCTATTTTGCTGACCCCGCCCTTATTTTAACATGTTTAATCTCCAATATCTTTATCTCGAACTGATAAAAAATATATCCCGGATACCACACCCAAACGTGTACGGAGATGATGTAAATAGATGTAATAAATTCAATCATAAACCATTACTAAAGAACGTTTCAATGAAGGAAATTAAGAATGGGATTTAACTATCTTACCCGCAATAGAGTTTGGTGTTCAAAGTATCACAGATGTCGTTGCTTGTCTGTGATCATGTCAAAATAGCTGATATTTGTGAAAATTCTTGCATTTCTGGTACAGTCAAGCTTATTTTTTCTTACATTACGCATAAATATATGCCAATATATATGATTTCTACCAAAATATTTTCCATTGACTAAAATTCACAAATCCTGCGGGAATAAATTATTATGATGGTAATAGACAAAATTTCCTTATTTTCCACATGAGTGGAGATATATTTAGAATATGTTTAAAATTTCAATATATACAAAAGTTACCGTAACTTTTTTTCTGTTGCATTTTTATAGAATTATGAAGATTCCTTCAAAGGATATTTCTTGATTTATTAAAAAGGGAGAGTCTCAGCTCACTGAAACATACTTTATCAGTTACTTGAATAAACTTATACATGAAGTTTATTGTTATAATATCATCTTTGAATATTGTGTTCTTGAGCAGAAACATTGCCTCTCTGCTCAATAATTTACATCAAAAACAGTATTTTCTTAAATTTTTATCCTACACGAAGGTGATACCTTCATTGTCGCCATTCGCAGAATAATTTGTTTTATTTGGCTATTTATGATATGTTTACACTAAATCCAATCGGACTCGTTTTGATTTATGTCATATAAGCTTAGGAGAACTAGAGTTCTAATCAGACTTGTTTTGGGTTTTGAGCTATTTGTCAGACACAGCAAGTACTTTTTCGAGGTCAGTATATCTTGTTTTATTTCGTACTATTCATCGACTCCATATGTTCAATCTTATGTAGTTTGTTTTTAATGTGTGTTTTTTTATTTTTATGTCGTTTTGTCGCACCACTGTACCAGGTTAGGTGGAGGGTTGATTACTTACAAACATGTTTAACATCTCCACAGACTTAATGTACATGTCTCAATCCATGACCCTGTAATCCAGTGGATACCGTTGTATCTGATGTTTAGGTGTTACTTGTTTGACATTGAATACTTTTTTGTATTTTTTAATTTTTGCCGCTGTTACTATACATATATATGTTCACAAGTCAAGTGCTATACACAAGAAAGGATTTTAAGATTATTCATGTGGTATATAAACACAATTATCTAAATTAACAGTTTTTCAGTCATTCACAAAAATATTTATATATATATATATTATTTCTGCACACAATATGCACATACATAGCGGTTTTATTTTTATATACCATTTAATTCCAAGATGTGCAAACAATTTATTAAATGTGTTTTACATCACATTTAATTTTTTGGCCTTTAACAGCTAAACTTAGGATTTTGATACGTGGCCATTGTTGAAAGCCTTAGGGAAACCTGAAACTGTTTTGGTTGGCTTTGCATAACATACAATACCTGACACTTAATGACAAAGAAGAAAAGAGGATTTTTTACCCACTACCCATTGGAATTTCAAAACCTGATTACACATTTAACCATGGTGTGCAACAATCCTGAGAAGTTACATTGATTTGCAATAATCCGTCTCCTTACAGAATGCTGTATATGCATTTCAAAAAGTTACCGCTCATCATCCCCCTTAGAAGAAAATATGACATCTGAGATCCATACAGAGTAGGAAAATCACTCTTATCCAACAAAATCCTGTGGCAAAGTCATCTACCTTTTGCTTCATATTTGAAACCTCTCAGAAATGCAAGGGTTTTAGAATATTAATATAATATGGAATTGTCTGTAGACTAATATGTGAGAATTGTCATGTAAGAAACATAACAGAAAACTAATTGTTTGTTTGTTTGTTTCAATGGGTTTCAACAATATTTCAGTCATATCGCGGCGGTAAGTTTTTACTGGTGGAGGTAGCCGAGGTACCCGGAGAGAACAATAGACCTTGCGCAGGAAACTGACAAACCTTATCACATGCGATGCGAACGCAACCGAAAATTAATTGCAGTTACTAATATATATATATAATTAGATTTAACTGATATTAAGAAAAAATATCAACCAATATTCCTAAATAAACAGATAAGTACATAATGTTGTTTTTGTACTTTCACTTCTTATTGTTTCACAGTCCTTTTCAATTCAAGGTAACAAAAATGCTTCATAACAATAGCCTATGGCAATTTTCCTTTGGTTTATAATATATGATGTAAATATATTAATTTTTGAAATAATGCATAATCCAAAAAGAAAAAGGTTTTGATAAGTGAACATATGATAACACATTCATTTCAGTTTTGGAGGTAAATATTTAAACCTGATAGGTGTTCACTCAGTGACAATAACTTTGCAACTTTAATGACGATTATGTGCAACTTAATAATAGTATTTGTATCTGTAAATAAATGTTTTCAATTATATAAAATTCCTGAACGCAATGATGTACTTTTTATGTAATATGTAATTTAATGCATTACATTGTGAAGTAATGTGTAATGTAATGCATTACATCAACAACTGCTCCAATTTCCAAAAGTAATGGAAATATAATGCATTACATTTTTATATAATAACACCAGGCCTGTTTCTGTGCCATTGCATGACAATATGTAGTAATAATTTATCAGCTTTAATCGCATTCATACATTACAATGAAAATGTCCAGTTTAGAAAAACAAAGGTAATTGATCCAATCATTCGCTGAGTCAAGCTTTCCGAAAATGCTAGTATTTCATTTTAAATATGACGTCTAAGTTCAAAATATATTTATATTTATATTTCCTTGAAATTCAGAGTGACCTCATTTTGAGGCATATCGTATATACCATGCTTTTGCAAAAAGGAAGAAGTAACGCTTTATAATAAAAAATATATGAAAATTAAGGTTATTCTATTTTTCAATAGTTTTCATCAAATAGGGGAAGGTATTCGAAGATCTATTCCAAAGGGGCAGACAGAAATGTCAAGTCGGAAGACAGACAGGACCATGGATAACAAAATAAAACGAAATACAAGCATAGAACACACAACACTACACTGAAAATTAAAGTGGTAACACGAACCCTAAAAAAAACCAGTGTATAATCACAATCGATTTTTGTCACAATCGGTATAGGAACTTATTTGTATTCATGACAGTGGGAAGATATCAATTGTAATTTGTAAAAGGAATTCGAAGATACTAAAGGGGCAGACATAAATCGTTAAGTCGGAAGACAGACAAGACCATGGCCAACAAAACGAAACGAAAGACAAACATAGAAAACACAACACTTTACTGTAAAATGGAAATTTCGTACTGGTCAACCAAATCATGATGGCGATCGAGAAACTTTCGGAGTAATGACTCTAATCTTTCCTTGAGAAATCCTTGGCTTAGTGGATATCTTGTCAGCTGCGACCCTCTAACAATAGATAGTACATTCGTGGATATATATTTGTCCAAAATACAAAATTACCAATGTAAAATAAATATGGAAAAAATTAGGTATGCTTTATGTAAATTTCAAGGAGTAACCTCTCATCAGTAGCATTAGAATCGAAACAAAAGAAGTAAAAGATTATAGCAAAAGAAGCACTCAAATCCAAGCAAATCGAAATGGGAAGCCAAATCCAACGGCAGGGACAACGACTGAGTGCATTACTTTTCGGAGCCTTTCGGTATTTTTAGTGTTTTAGAATTTTAGCAAATGCTGCAAATTTCTTTAAAACATTGTTTGAAAAATTTCATGTCAGACAACTCTGACAACTGGGCTGGTGAATTCAATCAGAGACCAATGTCTTGCCAGCAGAGGTATCGTCCCAGTTGTTTCAAAATACAAATTACCAATGTTAAATAAATATGAAAAGTGCAAGTATGCTATATGTACATTTCAAAGAGTAACCTCTAATCAGAAGCATTAAACCGAAACATAGGAAGTCAAAAATTCAGATATAGCAAAAATCGAAATGGGAAGTCAAATCCGACGGCAGGGACAACTACTAAGGGCATTATCAATATCCCAAAAACGGTAAAATTCTAAAAAAAAAAAAAAAAAGCTTTTTCTACTTTAGTACGATTTTGTGCTAGATATTTTAAGTTCTAAACATAGCACAAACGACAGTAATAATTCTATGAAAATAACAATAACGACATTAATTATCAAAACAAATGCAATTTATTTTAAACCTTTATTTCTATACAATCTATTATTTAAAAAGAATGTAGAAGTACAAAATTACAAATATTAGATAAATATGAAAAATTTAGGTATGCTTTATGTACATTTCAAGGAGTAAACTTTCATCAGTAGCATTAGAACCGAAACATAGGAAGTCAAAAATTAAAGATAGCAAAAGAATCATTCAACCAAACAAATCGAAATGGGAGGCCAAATCCGACGACAGGGACCATTCATTTGAAGTTCCAGCTTATTTATTGAAATTAACTTTTGTTTTCTTATACATAATTGAGAACAATCTAAATAATTTGACACAATCCTGAAACAGTGTAATAAGTTTGAGCATCATGCCACTTGTATTGGGCAGCAACCTTCATGAATATGTATGGTTCACCCTCATTAGATTCCGACGGTTCACCTCCATCCCAATTAAAATATATCATTTCTGTTCCTTCATCATATCTGTAGACTCCAGCCGAGTTGCCGCCTTGTATCCATACGAACTGAACATTATTAATGCCCGGAATGGTTGCTGAAATTAGACAATCACTCAATTAATCAAATATTTGATCAATCAATCAAAGACAAAATCCACTTAAAATATCGTTTTACTCCTGTTTATTACTAGATATTGATGGGTACTGTATTGAAGCTTGTAAATTTGGTCAATGGAATTAAAAACACAAAAATAACATCTTGAACTTCTACTTCATGTGAAACTATATATACTGTTCATTTTTATCAAAAAAGTACACTTCTAATAACAAGGTCCCTTCGTTTTCTCATATTTGTCAAGTAGCTCAGAGAGATGTCTAGCAACACTCGGATCTTCATAGACCGATTTAGCGTGTGTATTCATAGATCCCCTCAAATTTGTATAATCGACATCACAGCCTTCACCCATTCGCAAATGGTACGGAGTTCCTTTTCTTAGCGTTTCGCCTATTGTCTGGTATTAATCCTCGACAGAATCCATCATGATCTTAAAATTAAACATCCAGTTCATGGATTAAGGCTCATGGAGTTTTGGCCCTTTCTGGCAAACACATTTCGTAGAGAAATGTTTTCTACTTTGTTGCGGTCGCCAGTAATCATATGGCCAGCAGGATTTTATTTCAATAGGGAATTTGCACAAGCGCCGTCCAAGAGATAGGATTTGTCGTCGTCGTTGATGAGATTCTTCAACGCTTGTAAGTAGTTGAAAATCTTGGTTGCAATGAGTGTATTAAAAGTGAAATAAATTGAATAATTGGTACAGAATATGGAATTATAGAGTTGACGGATTTTTATGTAGGATATTGCTTAGATCGTTGCGTCAAGACATTTGTTAAGGAACAAAAGTTTAAGAAACGAACGTTTCTCTGGTTTGTCTTGCTTAAAACAAATTGGTTTGAAAAGCCTGTGATTGGCAATATCAATGACGGTCGATTAGTGTCTGTACCTACTTGAATTTGGATTTGTATTGACATTCAATCAATCAATCGATGATATGAATTAACATGGAAAGAATATAATGATCAGGCAGGTTGATGAACAATGCAATTGGAATTAACATTGATGTCTGATCATTGCTTATTCATGCGGCTGTGTTGCTCTCTCGTTTTTCGACGGACATAAAACTATCTACAAATATAACACTCTCATCCTGAGACAAGATCTTTTAATTTGCAATTCAGATCATTGTGACTTCTTGTATAGTAAGTTGTTTTTTGGTTCAATCGCTAATAAATTGGTCGTCTGTGATTAAAATAGCACAACTTTTGCATCTAATGGCATTGCATTCAGAAATCCTACAGTGTTGTTCGGAGTCATTGTATTGTAAAATATCTTGAAGTAAAACTGAACATGGCAGGATCTGTAAATGAAGTTGATGATCTGAATTAAGTATTGTCAGGTTATTGGTCGTTACATGGGAAGTAGTCATGTAAGGTGTTAAAGGGACGCCAGAATTTCCGGACGGCAAATAAAAATGGTTAACTTTAAACTTTTTAAAAATAAGTAAAGCTCTTTTAGTAAAGCAACACATAACTGATTGTGTGGATATAATAAAATCAGGATTGTTCAAATTTTTGAAACCACACTTACGTCCTAATGTTCATTTTTAACGAAAACTTATTTGAAAATATTTAAAACTTTGACAACATAATGTTAATGTCGAAATTAATGTATATCATCACAAAAGGGCATCGTAATATTTAAAATGTGTAACTATTGTGAAGTTATATATTATATATGATTCAAACAAAAAATATATAGAATTTCTTTTATATTTTTGTTGATTATGAAGATATCATTTGTTTAAAAAAAATGTTTTTCAATAACCATTATGTTATACCGTAGAAATAAAAAAACAACTTTTAAATCAGGAGTTATCAAATGGGACAGATAATTTTTGCACTAATTTGTAAACGCTTAATATGAGCAATTCGCGCAGGTTTATCAAGCTGCCAAGCATTTCCCGTAGGACGTAGATCTTAAGCGTAAGAAAGCCTTAGGTTCGACGTTTTTTTAATTCTCATTAATGGGAAGACGAATTTGCAAATGGTGGACATAATATTTACTTAGCGAAGTGATCTTGAACTTTTAAAGTGCAATTAGTTTCCCTCACCAATGAACGCTTGGACATCAGTCTGTCTCTTTTTTATCCCCTAAATCAGTTATGTGTTCCTTTACCTAAATAACTTTTTTCTAAAAAAAAAAAAAAAAATGGAAAGAATAACCCATTTGTGAAAAGTTAAAACTTGGACTTAATAGTACCAACGACGTGCTAAACACGGTTTAACCAGTTGTTTTCATTAACGTTAATTTCGGCAATCCGGCATTGTTCGGTATTATATTTTTTACGAATGCTGTTATCATTTTGACTTATAAAGTTTGACCCCTATCGTACCGCATGACGGTATAACCCGAAAAGCGCTTTGCATGAATCTTTAGCAGATTTAGGAAAACCTGTAATTGTGCAACGGGATGCTGTCTTATCGATGTTTTATTCCAATATGAGAATAAGGAATAAAAATATTAAAAAGACACCAGAAAGACAGCTTCCATTCCTCATATAGACTCGCTACAAACTTATTACATATCTACAGATATTTGCGTACTAAACGTGCTTTTAAAAACAACAAATACAAAAAAAAAAAAAAACAACGCCTTGATGCCAAATTGCAAAGTGCTATTTTAAACTATGTTTGTAACGGTCGGTGTGTATTTTTATCAGTTCTAGGTTATCATTAAGGTGAATTAATAAGAAAGAGCAGAAACCATCATCTTCCTTCTTTTTACATTACTTGCCTTTCAAAGATATTATCATGAATTACTGGAAATATGGTAGGCAATTCCTCTATATCGGAAACATTTAGCAAACAAGGCAAGTATTTCATGTAATTTTTTGGCATACATCATCATATATTACCTTATAATGCTTTTGCGTTATAACAGTAAAAATATTGTTTGTATTAAATTTAAGGATACGTAGTCTACGATTTGAAAGTCAACAACAATGCTCTTAAAACAGAGAAAAATTTTATTATATAACAAAGAAGAAAGCAAAGCTATTTTATTCTACAATCGCCACAAATATTGACTTGATATAGGATGTAGAATATCAACATATGCTATAATATCGTCTTTTGATATCTCTAGAAATGTCTTCACAGTAAGTGTTTCTGGTGACGTTGGGAATTCTACCAATGTGCTCCATTACAATTTGAAGCAGAAAATGTATTTTATTCTTTTTTCACCCTACTGCAATTCTGATTGCAGAATAAAAAGAATATTAATGTATTGCCGGCGATATCAAATAGGTATTGCCACTTTATTTACCAGGTATTTGGTTCACTAATATAGCCATTTTCTAAAAGTTGTCAAAAAGAACCGAACGGTTTTTTGTTTTTGTTTTAATGATTAATCTATTGTAAATATTTTTGATATTTGTCGTCAATTTTGCTGAACCTAACCTATTAAAGAAATTACTCTTTTACTGACCTTTACTTTTAAAGTCTGTTTCAACGTTCACATTTTCGCCAATTAATCCAAATATTTGATAAGAAGGACACTCGAAAATAAAATAAGATCTCTACGGATGATTTTCAAATGTATTCTGCATTGTTAAAGTGCTTTACCGTTTTGTTCTCAGTATCCTCTCAGTATTTAGAAAGATGAGAGAAGATAACTTATTCTGTTTCAAAAATTATGATATTGGTCATACAGGTAAACAAATACAGGGAAAAGATGCCATAACCGCTTTTTGTACTCTATGAGAAGCAGGAGAGAAATGCTCGCAAGGTGCTTGCATTTCTACATGTACCTGGTTGTAAAGGTCGATTGTACAAATAAAAACGATATTCCTGGAACATGTCTGAATATAATATATATATTGGGTATTTGCATCGACCTGGTGCATAATATATCTACAGACGACAGGTCTACATACCTAGAAATGACTCCACTTTTTGTTGTTGACTTGGTGAGTCAATCTTTACAAGCTCTCCGCAGTCTGCTGCACACTCATTAACTGCTGCACCATGGGAAACGTCTGTTGCAATGAATTTCAAACAAATGCATAAGAGAGCGTCATAATGGTATCCTTGCAACACTGGACATCTATTTTTCAGTCCAATGCATGCTGCATCTATAGGGTATAAAGAACAATTATAAATTAAGATGTAGGGAACGAAACAAAATGGTAAAGAACGAAACAAATATTAATTAAAACTACAGTTTTGGCACAATTTACAGAACGGCGTCAAAACGGTGATGCAACTGAGATTCTACCTACATCTAAAGACACTCTGTAAGGTGAAACGGGGGCCTGTCCTCGGCTTTATCGAAATTTGAACATACAGTTGTGAAAAAATGCATCAACAATAAAAAAATCATGCCAACATTTTAAGTAGTCTTAAATAGTTGGCATGTCACATACTTGGTATTGTTTTACCTGCAGCACATATCATCCCGGCAACAGAAGGACTATGGAAACATACCGTTTTTATAGTTATTATTCGCATAGAAAGAGAAATCGGTGTTTGATTCTTGAAACAAACGAAGTTACAAAAGTTATTGATTATATCATTAATACCTGGCGTCATCTGTTTTTTCAGCACATCTTGGTGTAAAGTAACAGTCGTAGTCGGGGAACAGCATGAATATAAACCGCATGTTCCGGTTGTTTTGTCGTATACGCAGGAACAGCAATCATCTTCCGTCATGCACCATGAAGCACATTGCAGCTTTGATTTTGCAGATACATTGGCTATCAAGTTTTCTTTTGAAGGTATATCTCTATTGTTATCTACTACATACTTCTGCTCCTGTATTACCAAGCCCGTAGAACCGTTTGATAAAGCAAATACATTAAGAAGCAGCCAAGATATTGCTTTGACCTTTTTATACATTTCTTTTCTTCTTCTTTCTTGTAATAATCCCTTGGACGTTTTTTTAAATATTCACGACCATCGTTAAAACGATTGTGATGCAACCAATCAAATATTCCTTTTTATCATCATTTAAAAATTCAGAATGTCTAAAAATGTTCAGAGATTTCTGACGAGTAAAACTTTTAAGACAGAAATATTGACTAAAAACAATTAATTCACATTGTTTATCTAAAAGGTTTTAAAGATGCCATGTAAAACAAACACGTTGCAAATTTCCGTTTTTCGGAAACGATAAACCAGGTCGATATACTGAACAAAGAAAAAGGTACTCAAGTTCCTGTTCTACAATACAACCATCGGTTTTACTTATTGGTGATTAATTCCCTGCTAAGATTTTATGCATTTGCATACTTATTAAGACTTCTAAAGCTCATTCGAAACAGAGTTATCAGTTTTATTATAACATGAGATAAAATTCAATTACATGGAATTAGATTAAATAAACAGACAAAGAGAGACAAGTTGGGAACGGAAGAGTAAAAATCTATTTTTTTTTTATTTGAGATTTTGTTTTAAAATAGGCGTAACATGCAATTTTTGACAGGGTTGCAGAATCCAATTTCTGATTCTAGGAATCATTTTACAATTTCCACCCTTTTGGCAAAATCCACAATACTAAACCGTGATTTTAAATTCCAACCGGACACTAGGCTAAAATTGTAATATGGAAATATAACGTAATCGATATCACTCAAAAATAACTAAAAATTTGCAAAAGGCAGCCAATTTAATTTAAAAAAATCTTTTTATTTAAGTGACATGAAAACAAGCTAAAATATGAACTATAAAAAGTCATTATTAACCAAACCTGCTTGATCATATTTACACTGATTATTATCAAGGCGATAAACAATGTTGTCAAAATAGTTATCAATCAAACTGAAGTAGCGTCACAAATAAAAACGTTTAAACAAATCTGAAGTCGAGCTACAACTCTTATTAATGCTTGGCCTTTGACATCGTGTAAAACATATCTGAAGTCGAGCTACAACTCTTGTTAATGCTTGGCCTTTGACATCGTGTAAAAATTGATATCGACTCATTAGGAACAGTAACTGTTACGTTCTTTGAACAGTCAATCTTGTTAAAATATGGCACTGTTAAGAAAGTCCTTTCTCATTTCCAAACTTTAATGATAATGATACTATATTACTCTAATTTAGGTGCCTTCTTTTGTGCAAACATATTTACTATCCTATTTTGAATCCTAATCGTCAGGTTTAATTCTGTAATTTTTTACAAATTTTTGTAAAAAAACTATTTATTCCTAGTTTAAAATATGTGTTCTCTCCGTTATACAAGTTATACAAAATTTATATATAAAAATAAGAGATGTGGCATGATTGTCCAATATTATATATTTGGAACGAATAAGATCAAAACCTTAGTATTCAATTTTTTCACTTCTTCAAACACTATAGACAGTTTGCATAGATTTTTTAATGTGTTTATATTTAAATAATCATCTAATGTTTCCTGCACGTCACTAGTAAAAAAAATCCATGTAAATTTTGATAAAAGCTAGTCCTTGTTTGTTTCGTGCTATAAATATCTATATACCAGAATCGACTGTTACATGCGGTGAAGTAAAATAAACATTTCCGATTTCGATAAGCAAAACATATCTGAGTGACTTCCGTTAATTAGAATTCTCCTGTTATTTTCCCGAAAAACCAAAAAAATTTTATTATCAATCTTTTTTTATTAGACATATTGTTTAATAATATTTTACCTAGTGTTTTCTTTATCCACTAGCGTTCAATTTCCAGATTCCGATTTAGTGATCAAAAGGATAATTTAAACAAACTTTGTATGCATGTATTTTACATGCGCTAATCGTCTACATTTGGTATCTTTCTCTCGTAAAATAACACTTTCTAAGTGGCATCACACTCTAAGTGATGTTTAGTTTAGTTTTGGACAGAAAAATTTGGAAGCTACCGCACATACACTGAAGATAAAAGGTGAGTGGGTGTAAAAATCGACAAAAATGAGATGTCATGAAATCCCCTATGCCAAACAGACTTACCGTCTACACAGACTCTAGCAACTTACAAAAACAATACGCTGACAAATCTGCCATTTACATACTCGATTGCTTCTCAGAGAATGTGGGTAGGTATTCATGTGACGTTTCTTCTTGTAAAGAAGCCCATTAGTTCGTAAAATCAATTTCAGGCAAAATAACCCTTTTATTTTATATGATTATTTTTTCCAAATAAAAATACAAGTAAACTTCAATGGTGTTTACTGGAAGAAAAATTCAAATACCACATCAATTTATAAAGGTCATAATCTGTCACTTCGACATGTAGGAGCGCCCAGCTTGTTTTAGGTTCTTTTACTGCGAGTATTAAGGTCTTTACAGATTTTTCTGGTGATTTTGGATTCTTATTTTTGCATTCTTAGAAATCATCGTGGTAAAAGTATGGTGAATAGTACTGTTAGGTTCCTGACAAAGTATTGGCCAAACATTCATATTTAAAAATCTTTCTAGTTGCACGATGCTCGAAACCTTGTTCTAAGAAACAGTCAATAAGGTTTTATTCAATATAAAGTTTTGGAGAAATGTTCTTTGCTATGTATACAAAAAACAGATTTGTTTTACATTAAGGTCAAAGAAATCCGATGATTTCTTTCTGTTAATCATGTGTAGATTTTTAATTTCTAAGTCACCTTTGTTATCACTGAATTTAGGAAACCGTATAAGGTAATATATTGGAGAAAACTCAATCATTTATAAAGGAGTGGAACCAGGTGCTCCGAATTGGAATGGTAAGCATCTCCTGTCCTGCGCGCAAGATTCCTCCCCTCGTAGAATCCTTTAACTCCAACCCGGGTCAATATCGATCAGAAAAAAATGTCAGCTCATTGTTTAATTAACGATAACAGGACCACAGCTAGTTGAGTGACACTGATACCATATAGATCAACCAATAAAGTAATAAACATGGCAAGATGTACATTTCAACACTTAAGTCGTCATGTGTTGTGTTTAAGAGTTATTGGAAATTGTTCATATTTTTTCAATCTTTTAAAAATCCACAATTTAATTCAGTTTAAAAAAGTTGCCCGACGTCATGTCAAGGGGTTATTTTCTTAACAAATGTGTCATCATTTTGGCTTAGGAATGTATTTAGGAAGGAATGAAAATGCTGATGAAATGCAAAGCAATAAGTTTTTGCATTTCACGATTTTCATTTTATTTAATTACCCTAATGTTGCAACATGTTGTGTTTCAGTGTAATTAAAATTTAACCCATTTTTCCTTTAAATTAATTAATTTTCCCTCTAGGGGCATGTGTGTTTGGCCTGTGTAACATGCTGAAAATTCATATGTGTCTTAGTACATTTACTACACCGAATTGTTTTCTTATTGTAATTAGACTGGCTACCCTTAGTTGTTAAGTGATATAAGTTCAACCATTTTCGTCTTATATTTCTGTCGCAGCCTACATTGATGCGCAACTTGATGTGACTGCAGAACTATGATAGCTTCATAAACGAAAATTTAAAGGACAGAAACTTTGATGAACATTGGGATAAAAAATATCAGGGAAATCTACAAAATTTTTACCTTTTCCCCGTACCCTGGACAGACTTTTACTGGAATGAAAAATGGGCAGTGGCTCGACCGGGTGTCTTTTAAGAGGCAGGGACTACCAACTGTCCCGAACCAACTCAGTTTTTGTTGGCTTCAATGTTCATGAGTAAACGATAGTTTTTTTTCATTTTTTTTGTTCTGTATAGTTCTTGTGTAACATAAAATTGTGTCCCCATGAAATATAAGTCCACTAACACTATTGTGCCCTTTAATAAAGTCCGAGGACGGAAAAAAACACATTGACGACCGTGAAATGTTGTCCTCTTGATTTGTCCTAAGAAATTGCACAGATGACAATGGCTATCTTCTGACTGTCATGAATACAAATACGTTCCTATACCGGTTGTGACTATACACCGGCTTTGACTACTGAGTAACACAACGGGATCCACTATTGGAGCAGGAGTTACCCACCCTTCCGAAGCACTTGAACTCACCCTGATTTTTGTAGGGTTCGTGTTACTCAAGCTTTAGTTTTCAGTGTAGTGTTGTGTGTTATATGTTTGTCTTTCGCTTTATTTTGTTGGCCATGGTCTTGTCTGTCTACCGACTTAACGATTTCTGTCTGCCCCTTTGGTATATATAACAGGAAGGACAGTTTTTTGGCTTACACTTGTTCTCAACATTGCAGTGTCGATCCTCCTTTTTCTAGCCCTTCAGACTAATTTTACTTCATCTTTGTTTTGCATATAGGGATAAACTGTTGAATTAAATAATTATAAACTAATTTTATTAAAAAAAAAACAGCCGGCAAAGAGTATTTTTATTGATCGTAAGCTGAATATACGGCGAGACTGTCATTTATCAAGCAGTTGTATATACCTTGTGGTAGATATTTTCATGGTTAAAATCTGGAATACTAACTGAAAACCAATAGGCACATCATCTGGTTTCTATAATTTGTCTTGCCGTGAAATGAAATATGAGCTACATTACGTCATTTATTTGTAACTTTGTCTGATATTTTTTTTTAAATACACTGAAAACTAATGTTGCCAATGTATTGGTGATCCAAAATAGAATAATAAATATGTAATTTATTAATTTTACCATTATACCAACATTAAAATATCTACCGTGAAAATGGACAAATATCACAGAATATTTAAACTCTGTATGCAAATCTGAAAATCAGATATAATAGACCATCTGGTGCAACCGGGAAAGTTAAAAACTGACAAAACCGATTCATATTTCAATCCCTTTTCTGTTATAATCTTTCGATTATAATGTAATTTTTTGATGATTGACGTTTTATTATCGTAAATATACCATACTTTTGCAAATGTTTATAACCAAATATGACAACTACCTTTAGTGCATGGACACTGCGTTCATTCAGAGTACACGACGGGTAACACTACAGGAGCAGGAACAACTTAACAAGGAGATTTAGGGTTAGGGCTCCTGTTGCTCACGTTTCCTTCAATGATCCGTATAAAATCCCTATATAAATCATTCTACAAGGGCTAAATAACACACTTAACCGTTAGGTTGGAAAATCAAGCAATATGAGGAATTCGATGATACCAAAGGGGCAGACAGAAATCGTAAGTCGGAATACAGACAAGATCATGGCCAGCAAAATGAAACGAAAAACAAACATAGAACACACAACACTACACTGAAAACTAAAGCTGGAGTTACACGAACCCTACAAGAGATAAATATTTAAAGATTATGCACGGCGTAAAGATAATGGACTTAAATAAATTAAGAAATACATATAGGTAATGTGGGTGTTAAGACTGAAGTAAAACCGAAAAATGCCTCCAATTATTACTATATCTTTCTGTTTTTCCATGTGGATTGCGAACGTGTCGTTCTTTTATCCAAATCCTTTTTCGAAGTTCCCTCTGTTTGCCCTGCCACAGATTCGCTAGATCAAAAAGATTGGCGTGTGATTTAAGTCTTCCAATGTGTGATGTGATTTGGGAGTCTGATGTGCTGACTACAGATATATGAGGCATTTTGAAAGGTCGCTTATGACCATTCAGATGATTGTGAAAATGCAGCATTGATTCACAAACATATTGGACACCACATGGGGAGCATGTTTGAACGTTAATAACATCGGGGTTCCTGCAGATCCTGTAGGTTTTTCCTGTGGTTTTGCTATTAAATGTTCATGAACGTGGCATTTGTCTGCAACATTTGCAGCGTTTGTGCTAACAGGGCCACGTAATCGAATGCAATAGTTGGTTAAGAATTTCAAAGAAGCTGATTGCCATCTCACCTGAAAATACATGTAGCCAACCATCAGATTTAAATTATCTTTACATTATTGATTTACAAATAAGCAAGTCAGCGACACAATGCCATTCTGAAGAGAATAACACTGTTTTCTACTCATTTTCTATGGTAGAATTTAAGTTTGTAGTTCTTTATTGCTGAGGAATGTGTAATCGCCATTCTAAAAGTAAAGTACATATTTAAATGTATACTGCAACGCATTATATCAATGCCTTATGACCCTTTACTTGCATAATGTGTTGTCTGTGTTTCAAGTTTTGGAAAGATTATCTACCGTTTCCAATCAATTTTTTTTTACTCAGAAACAGAAATCTATTAATATAAAATCGTTATAAGTATATTATTACATATATAAATTAAACAATTGGGGAAAGAAATCAAAAAAAGTTGCACAATGTGCCAAATAATTTTCTATCGGAGAAACAAGAAATTCATTCAGATATCTGCAGACTTACCAATATTTCTTTGAAGTGTCCATTCAAGGTCAAGCGTGTGTATACAAAATTCAGTTAAGAATATATGCGTTTTGTGTTTACTTGGTTTTATGTTGGTATTTTACATACTCGTATTTTTGTGTTTTTTTTTTAAATGTTTCAAAATTATCAACAAAATGACAATTCTATGTTCTGTCAGAATAGTTGTTATTGTGAATGTACGGTATAATTGGTATGATATTTGCCGAGATGCCTCGTACTTGGATATAATAAATGAATTCAGATTAAAGTCATGTTGTCTCAACTTGGCTTACCTATTCAAAGGTTTAATTTTAATATTAAGTTGTTATTTTATCGCAAATATATCATTTCTATTATCAAACGAATAAGTACCTGCCCTAAGGTGTAAAATACAATTTTTATCTTCGTGTTTGATATTAGGTTCGGAAAAACACATTTGAAATCTTATATATTTAATCATGCATTTCCTTTCGAAGTTTGAATATATTTAACAGGGCAAAATTTCCCGACTTTCGTCGCATCTTAAACACTTTGAAAACTGAAAGGTATTCAGGTGTTAATCATAATACACATAGATAGAGTGGAGATATTTAAAAGACAATTGACTATCATATTCGTTAATATATTTAGAATCAACATCCGTTGATTTATTTAGAATCAATATCCTTTGATATATTAAGAATCAACATTCGTTGATAGATTTAAAATTTTATATTGGATATATGATGTAGCTAAGATACCGAATATTTATCATGCAAATTAGTGGCTTATGAATGTGTATGCCGCAATCATGATCCGTCTCTTAAATATTGAGCTGCAGTCTTCACAATAAAAAAGCTATTAAAATTATTTTTGCTGGGTCTCGAAATTAAATCGTACGATGAATAATTCACAACTTTGTTTCCTGATCCACACTATTATGAAAATGTATCTTTGCAAACGTATAATGCGGTGCCCTCTAATTTTATATTCTGACAGTTTTTCTCATATATTGAAATAAGTTTATCTTCATTATGTTTAAGCTCGATGTCAAATTCAGGATTTGACTTATACAAATACTGATTTGTGGAGTATTTTCTCCCTAAGCTATTGAAAAGCGAGGGAAACAAATATAACAGTTTTGTTTAGTTGTAATCCATATAAAATTAAATAAACAAATCTAATAATTTGAGGTTTAAATATTTGATAAATTGAAGTACATTGTACCCAATAAAATAATCATTTGAATAAGCAACATTAATTATGCTTAGATATATCCTAATGTTCTGAACATTTTGTTTACAAAATGCCTTCTTTTATTCAAAGAGATTTCAAATAATCATTATGCCAATGACACGTTAATATTCAGACTTTTACGAAGCGATTTGCTCTAATCTTCTTATTCGTACATGTAGTCCTCGCAGTCACTAACTTTCCTCTAAATCAAGGGGAAATCATTTTGATACAGCACAGAAATCTCACATATAAAAATCTTTTATACTTCGGAATACCATAATAGACAATGTTTGTAAAAATAATAAAATAGATGTTATACGGACAAAAAAAACCTTGAAAAAGAATTTGACGATTTGTACACATGTTTGCTTTAGAGGCCACTTTAAAACAAAATATCAGGAAAGATGCAACTGATGTATAGATAAAAAATATAGAACCACATTTTATGCGAAAGTAAATATGGATGACATAAGATAATTATTTTATGCTTTCACAAAAAGCTATTCTCCGTATGTTGCACTAATAACCAATAGTCACACAGACTAGCTGTTGTGAAAGTACATGGATTTTTTTTTCAGTTGCGCCATTGACAGCCAATTATGTTGGATTTAGAGATTTTCTTAGTACTCAATTTATTTGGATATAACAGTTACACTGTTTTGACCCCCAGCAATTACATCAGGCAATGTAATTCCACACCGCAGGTATATTTGCTCTCTCTATCTCTCTCTCTCTATGTGTGTGTGTGTGTGTGTGTGTGTGTATGGTTTGGGTTAGAATTATCTATTTCATTGTTGCCTCAAAATAAAAGAAAAACAACCTGTGCAGGTGATTTGTTTTTCTATTTTCAGTTGGTGCCTGTGTTCTATAGCCATTTTTCCCCCATGCCAGTCTTTCCGGGGGGAAATATGAGCATATGCCAATTTTTCCCCCCGGA
>JARWCS010352343.1:0-11008 GCA_034783895.1 Geukensia demissa
GTTTAAAATAAAATACATAAAGCAAGGAATGTAAAACAAAAACTAAGCATGCAGCATCTAGAAGTAAGTCTGAGTACAGAAGTGTGTCTTCCTGTGAACTGAATTTTTATTTGTTTTTTGCGCACGGGACTACACATCTCATTTTACTCCTTGAATTGGGTGTGATAGAAAGCCCTAGAATTTTGGTAGGTATTTTATTATGAAATTTGTTTCCATCCTTTTCTACATTAAGCACATTTAAAAGCATCTTTGCTGTTGTTAAGTAGATCTAGACTTTTCGGTAGATTGCTCCATATTGTTCCTCTAAATAGGTGTCAGGGTTTAATAATAGGTACGAAAAGACTGTCCGGATTTAGGTTCAATCCAAGATTCAAGACCAAAAAGGCGTATGTTGTTTTAAAAGGTTTGAAATTCATTATTGCTAATGATTATGAATCAGTATATTATCTGAACTATCTTTTGAAATCTTAGTTTTCCCTGTCGACCATATAATTACATTCTCACAAGGGTCCAAAGATTCACATTTTTAATGCCCTTTTCAGTTTTCGGGAGCGCCCGAGAGATGGTTTAGTTACCCTGAAAGAGTTGAAAGAAGAAAATTCTAACATTTAAAGCACATGTCACAATGTTCCACAAATGTGTATTATGAGTAGAATTTTGCTACAAATCTTCTCTGGAAAATATATTATATTCCCTCTTTTTTAGACTATGGTTTTCTTGTCATGTTATTTATTTCAATTTTATAAACATCAAACATGGTAATAAAATATATTTAGGTGTTTGAATTGATTTAAATCAAATAAATGTTTACATGTATATGCTTCACCGCTAGTGTCAAAATTGCTTTTAACTGGAAATATGACAACTAATTCATTCTTGTTGTAGATATAAACGGTTCCTCCGTAATAATGACTCGTTAAATCGTCATCTCTTTGTCCTAAGCCCACACCAGTAAATATGAATAAATATTCTCTTTCATTGCTCTGGATTTGACATCTTCGAAACTGGATATTCATAAAAACTGTGAGGTATTAAGACACTTCTAAATGTCGGATTCTGAGATTCTATGTAATACTAGTTACTGTCAAAGCTAGGATTAAGTGTAGCATTTATGGAGCCTTAATAGATTTACGAACAATTATAACTTTACCTGTATTATCTATCGTTTGAAATTCTACATAAATTCTTGAGTACGATCAACAAATGCAAAGAAATGAAAAGTTCTTGGGACGGCTATATACATTAGTTTATCATTTGGCGGAACTTGGCGCCTATCACAGGCAATGTGTCCATATTGACTATTTACAAATTAATTAACTTTGATAAGTAATAAGTTGTATCAGTTTTTTTTAGAAATTATACATCAGCGGATGTGACAAGCATGACAACAGAAGTACTGTTATTCCAATAGACTTTCTTTTGTGCTTTGATGCGCTATTGTCTGTTTAAATATAATGCAGTATTTGGCCTTTGTGTAACGAGAATATAAAATGTTGGCTTCTCATTCGATATTTGACATTTTGAATAAAGAATAAATAAGTTAACTAGTTTATCATTCGATATTATTACACTTCATGTAAGATCCTACAAAGGATAAATAGTGTTGATATAATATACAAAGACATATCAAAGTACATAAAATGTAATACGTTTGTTAGGCGGTCTTTGAAAAATCATGTGATAATTAATGGATGTGTTTACCTACCTATGCGTCAAATTTATCCACAAACTGTGTATGGAGTATGACAGTTAACTAGTTCTATTATTGTAAAATAACATTTCCTTTTTAGACAGTTCAGTTCAATAATTTTTTTGTCAATATTACATTTATTATGACCATATTCTAAATACTCTCCTGATGGAGGATAATAAAGATATATAAAGATATATATATATGAAAACTGATTGCGGCTTGCTGAAATAATTATTTAACTTTATATATAGATCTGATCGTTTGCTTATTTACTGGATTGAAAGCTTGAATAAGTACAATATATAGACATCCACATCGTCTAGATGACAAATATTTATGTCCAGTTAGATAATTAGGAACGAATTTACAAACTTAGAACATTGTAAAATGATCAAGATACATTTTGATTCAATTATTACTTGATTAGGTTAAATCAAGATGTTTGGGGATTCCTTTCTTAATGCCTGCTAGAAGGGGTTAAAAGAGCATTTGTTATGAACAATAAAAGAAAAGCCAAGTTTCTGTATAGTAGATAAGGCACTTTTTACCCAGGGGTTTTCTTATTCAGTTGCTTGAAAAATTTTTAAAACCCAAGTATAAGTGGTTAAAAATTCAATACATATGAAAGCAATTTTAGACTGGATTGGGAGACTTCCAAGCACAGATCGACAAGCAGCATTTGTTGTCTTACAGTGCACTCCAAGGATTTCTTTAACAAATTTCATATGAAATTTTTCTACAGGAGAGCTATCAGAAAAACTGATGTTCACACCCCCTATCTCATTACAAAATAACAGAATTGGACTAATCATTGAGTCAAATAATTGTTCCAATAATCGACAAGGATGGTCTTGTCCAATTGTTTTTTTTTTTATTTTTATTTTAAAGAATGCTTTTCTTGCCTTTTAAACAAGTAGAGATATAGCAAAATTAAGATTACCATTAAAATGCAACATTACACTCAAATAACAACATTTTGATACTGTTTTAGAACCCATTAATATAGTATCTACCATTTGAATTAAATACAACGACTTTTGATTAAGCCACATTTACATGTAATTTCCAATTTCAACAATATTCATTAAAACATTAAGGCTAGTTTGTAACCCTTGCTTGCTTTCTGACAATAACACTATATCATCGGCATATAGAAGACAATTCACATTGGTATTGCCATTTTGGACAGGTTTACAATCCTGTCTTTTTAGTTCTTTAACAATGTCATCTAAAATATTGAATAGCGGAGGCCTTCAAACATCCCCTGTTTAACACCCCATTCTGATATGAATTTATTACTAAGACCATTTGAGAATTTAATTCTGTTCGGGGTATTTTGGTACATTGAAAATATAATGTAAAATAAATTTTTGGGAATGTTTGACATCAAAAGTTATAGAAAAGGCCTGCTCTCCGAATGGTGTCAAACGCTTTGTGTAAATCAATAAAGGCAGCAAAAACTTTGCTTTTTTACTTTTATAATGGTCAACAATGGATTAAATTGAAAACAAAGGATCTGCTGTTCTACTTTTCTCTTTAAATCCAACTTGGTTCTCATTTATGAGGGATTTACTATTAGTAAACGAAAGCAGTCTTTGGTAAATAATTCTATTAAAGAGCTTCCCAATAAGTTGGAGGTAACCGAAATTCCCCTATAGTTAACAGGGTCAGCCTTGCTACCTGATTTGTGTATGAGGACTAGAAAACTTTCATTCCAAAGTTGAGGGAATGTACCGTTATTGAAAATATTCACCATACTTTAGCATCTTATTTGAGATTATATCATGTGAGGTACTTTTTCCAGTTTTTAATAATTTAATGGCTTTACTTATTTCGTGTAAAGTTATGGTATTATTTAATACATCACAGCCTGGCTGTGCATCAATATGTTTCATGGCCTGTTCCCGAATTTATGAACAATATCATCATGAAAACTTATATTATTATTGTCAGCCTTTGTTCAAGTTTTGAAAGAAATGAACGAATTCCTTATGTGAAATGTTGTCTCCTGACTCAGAACTTGCATTTGTTTTATCCAATTTATTTGCTAGATTCCAAAATGTCATTGTGTTTTATCTATATTATTACTCATATCAGTAAAAATCTTTTGTTTGTAAATTTTTTCCTCATGTTTACAGTGCCTTCTATATTTTGACCTAAAAGTATAATACATTTTCCTATATACATGTAATGTCCATTTTCAGGATATTTATTTATAACTTCGGCTTTTCATAACTTACAACTGAATTCTTAAAAGTATGTTTAAGATTGAGAGAACATATTTTGAACTGGTTTTCTTTCTTGTTGACTTTGTTATTACAAATTTAGTTTATTGTTTAGCACAATCTAGTAAAATAGAGTTAAAAGATTTTAAGATTTGACTGATCACAATCTTCATAATTCGTATTCACGAAAAAGGATAATTTATTAGAAAATTTTTACCAGGCAATGGATCTAATAGGGTTGGGCTATAGCCATGTGCACAAAAATCTATATAAAGAGTGCAACTGATAATGCGGTGATCAGAAAAGGATGTGAGATCATGAATTTCTAAATATCCAACAGAGATCAACAGAGCTGGTTAAATCTTGTGACACCGCAAGCTGCAACCTTTGTAGTATAAAAGTAAATTCACCCTTTAATTCACTAATGGTTCTCCCATTAAGAATTCTTGTTCTTGTTTCTTTAAAAAAAATTGAGCAACAATTTGCCACTGATGTGTTTGTGGTCAAGATTATTTCTTGACGTTAAGATATCAACATTATGATTAATATCATCAACATTTACACGGTTCGAAATATGATCAAACTCAGTATACATGTATATGTTGGTGGTGGTGTTTTTTTTTACTTATTTGTGGTTTAATGCTGGTTACTTTCCTGTTATAAGACCCGATGCCTCGGGCTGGGGAACTCATGAACTTGAGTTAGGCAGACACTACAGTAATCTCTACCAATACAGAATGCAAAGATTCCTCTCGTTTACGTTAACCTAAAACGGTGCTTTTTAATTTGAGGAACTTAAAGCATACATACATTGCAATCCAATCCTTGTATTTATTTTTTTTTTTTCATATACAGTACCTGTAAAAGAATTTATACATATGTAAATAAGGACGCCCCATGTGTGAAAAAAGCTAGAAACTGGAAGATCAAATGCGGATTTCGCTCCAAGTCGACTTTAAAATTAGTTTTTGTCACGTGATTGGACTGTTTTGGTAACATGGCCGGCGATCATTGCAATTCGATATTTCTCATATTTCACAACACATTACGTCATCTGAAGTGTGGCATCCACTTAAACAATTTGAAAAGCTATCCTTAGTCGAATGAAATGCTAATCATGTCTGGTAAGATATTGTAAATGTTGCAGTTCATATAATCTAACTGAACTGCTGTGAGACTGAGCGAGAATTAACATAAATTCAGAAGAAAACCACCAAGGAACAACGATTAACGCGATTTTACTGGTTACCAACAATGTATATAGTGCACTACTCAAATACCTCATCTTCCATGTCATCTGGTTAAGGCGCTTGGGATATGAACTCTTAGCCCGCCACCTTTTCCCCATATTTTTTGTGGCTGTAAAAATTATAACAGAATCGAAAAATCCTGCTGGGTTGCTTGGTCTTAAAGTGGGAGAAGGTGAGAAAGCCATTGACTTGTAAAGCATTCAGTGTTGACGGATTTTATGGATAACATGAAAAACCTGGTAATACAAAATTCCTATTGATTTCCAGAAAGTTATTTCAGATTTTGTCCAATAGCATGTGTTTCATGACCTGTCAAAATTGAATGCATACAAATTGAGAGCTTTCTTTCCTTCCATTTAAAGACCAAGCAACCCAGCAACATTTTTCTATCCTTATATACTAAAATAACTGAATCTAATTTTTACAACATCACAAAAAGGAGAAAAAATCTGGGAAAAAGAGGGGGGGTGTTAAGGGTCCATGCCCAAATCCCTGTCATCAGGTTGTGACTTTATGTGCCTGTCACAACCGAGGAACCTGTAGTCCAGTGGTTGTCTTAGTTTAAATGGTCATTTATTGTTGTTCTTTCACCTTTATTGTCAATGTTTAGGTAGATTGTCATGTTTACACCTTTCTTTTATGGTATGAACTGCAGTTTATTATAGTGGTGGAACGATGTTAATGATGATAGAGTAAAAGTCGTTTTCTGGCTGCCGATGTTACTAATCGATTAAAATAAATAATTGAACATTGCTGAGAAAAATTTGGTGTGCAAAGTTCTGTTTTTGTTCCAGTTTTTATGCCCAATCTGTTGCTGTTCATAGTAAAAGTTCTCCAAAATGGTGGACTCGATGGAATTCAAAGTGAACGTCAAAAGTTTGGCGTTTCCTTTTTTAAATCAAAGACAACCCAGAATATAATACCGAACACTTTATTGCATTACTAAGCATAAACAGTCATAGCAAATACAAAATATCATACATTAGCAATTGCAAGTGACAAATTATTATAGTTTTAATATCAGTAATGATATAAAATAAAGAAAATAAAAGTTACATCACAGATAGAGCATATAAATTATATCCCCCACAGTTTATGGGTTCTAATTTTCCAACTTTCCCTTATGAAACAGACAATATTACACACATATTTCCTTGAAGACATCTTTCGAAGACTGTAATTTATGCATACTAGGGAACCAACAATCATATCATGGTAAGCAGTGGCACTCATTCTCTATGTTATTCATACTACAACAATTTTTTTCTTCTTGTTCATTGTTAGTACATTATAAACTGGTTTCTACAAGTTACAATTTTGAACTTCAGCATACTAAATCTGAGTTGTGAAAACAATTTTAACACAGATACATGTACATGCACCAGCCAAACAAACATACATTGGACTACATATACATGTAATGTATGAATAAACTTAAATACATTAGATTGGAAAAGAAAATTGTTTTCCAATTATAGTTGATTATTAATTGATTATGGTTCCATGATTATTTCTTAACATCAATTATGAAAATTTTTCGATTCTCTATAACTAATTCATTATAAAAGGTGGCAATGGGGCTTGCAGAAGTTAAATTTCTACTGTTATTTTGTGGAAGGCTGTTTCATGGATTATGCCACATCTCCTATTTTTATACTTTCGGAATTTTATACGGTCTATTCAATATGGCAGCCATTACTATAAATAGAAAAAGCTGGGTATTTAAAAAAATTCTCCTCCTCTAAAACTGTCAAGGCAATTAGGTCTAACCTTCTTGGTACGGTTCTTGGGTGGTCATCTACCAATTTTTTTCCAGAATTCCAACCAAGATGGCTGTAACAGTCAAACTTAGTTCATTCAACATGGGACCCTTTGGGTTGTTCACTTTTATATATAACTAGCCAAAAAAAAAAAAACATGAAAGTAAATACAGAAAATAAGGTTGGTCAGACTATTTTTATATAAAAAAATACAGAAAAATTTTGTGGTTACATGATTTTATAGGTTTTATTGGTTTCAAATTTCTCATGCCAAAAAAACATGCTGCAGTCTTGTTATGCTTCATTAGAAAGACAAAAACATAGAGAGACTCATTCAAATAACTACCACTCTTTAACAGTTTAAGCATCATTAAATTAATTATAATTGGTGTCTAATGTCCCAAAGGGTCCAATTTTCCAAAGCCTGGGCTCAGTTTTAAAACTAACATGGTCCTGAACAACTTTTAATGTTATTAACATATGTAATGTCAAAAGATTGAATTTTCTTTAGAAAATCTCACTAGCTATAGAAATGAAATTGATGACACACAACTGAAGTTCAAATATGTGTTAATTTTCAAAATTTTACTTGTACAAGTATATTACTGTAAATTCAGAAATTAATGCAATGTTTTATTTTTGCTAATAATGTGACTGGATGATAATCACAAAAATAAGAACTCGAATTCTTGTATCTGTTAATTATATTTGCTAACAGGTTTTCTTAAAATCGCATTTATTAATATACCAATTTGGAGTGAAGTTCCAAAATTGCAATAATAAATGAACACAATAATTTCTGAATTTACAGTTTATAAAAGGTAAAAATAACATTACTGGAACAAGTAAATATAAGTATTTTAAAATTATAAGTGGGATCCTTTACTGTTTGGTGGACAAATCATGTTGGATATATTACAGAGAACATGTGTCAGTAGGAAAAACAAATGACATATGGCTAAAAAGAGGATTATTCTTAAAGCTATAATTAGCATAATCTCATCCATATTATAGGTGGGAACTTAGTGTAGTTAAGCCAGCATCATGTTTTAACACCTACACAGAAATCTCATTAACACCTAATTAGAAACCTCTTTTACACCTAATCATGTGTCGTAAATTACCATTCACAATGTAAACTACTACTATAATCCCAATAGTTCCATTTGAATTAGAAATCGAAAAGCTGCTTAAGTTATAGATATAATGCAAAAAGTTCCAACACCATACATGTACATGTAAGTTTAAACAGTAGTTATCTTGACTAAGTTAAATAAATGGGAAAATGTAAGTAAATAGAATCATGCATGTTGTAAACTGAAAACTAAATCAGAATATTTAAGGCCATCATGATAATAGGCCACTAATTAGTTTCTTTACTGGCACAGGACCAGTAATCACCACTCTGACTACCACATTAACGTTTGAAGTTCAAATTGTCACCTAATCAAAGAGAGAAAAAATTAAGTGACTAGTTGCACAAGGCAGAAAATAAGCCAGGCAATGGCAATAATTGGGACGCTGCAGTAGTTTTGTCCTGTTCTACTGGTAATATCTGGTAAGTTTGCTATCCTACTCCAGTTTATAATAAAATCACTGTATTATTTAACATTCATATTATGCATATTATACACATGTTATATACATAATATATTTTATATTGTATGTTTTTCAGGGAGTTTTGATATGGATGAATCTTACATGTACAGTGAAACATCAGATGGACTTCCTCCAATTAATTCCCATCAAGTCCACATACCAGGGTCTGATAGTGACTTCAACATTGATGATTTAGACTCAACACAAAACATATATGAGAAGTATTTCAATAGTTCTCCTCATTCACTCTCAGGTAATGAAAGAGAGTTTGACCATGTAGATGCTGAGGAAACCATCAAATTATTGAGAAAACCATTTCAGATTTTAAACCCAGGTCAGCACATAAGCCGTCGTCATTCTGAGCATGGAAACATTAGTTTTCTTCACTGTCGACATGTACTTAAGATTGGACAACAGTACCTTGAGTTACGGAGAGTTGTGGAAGAGAGATCAAGACTAGAATTTTTGCGAGATTGTTTGTTTAGAATCAAATCTGTATCTGCTTTTGTTAAAGATTTAGAAAATTTGGTTCAAATAGAATACAGAACTTTATATGGTATAACTCACAACTGTTTGACTCAAGCTCCAATGAGTAAATTATACTGTTTGAATGGTTTATGCGAGGATTTACGTGTACATGTTGGACACTGGAATACAATTAAACAGAGAATACATACCAGTAAATGGCTTCTACCTATTCTCGGTAGACTGTACATTGACATTGAACATATTAGAGGCAAGTTGTTCCAGTTATATAACAATGCTATTTACTGGATGGAGAAACTTATCATGATTGGTTTGAAAGTTTTTGCTCATGGATCTTATACAACCTTGACACATGAAATTTTATGGAATGTCACTCGTGGACTTGAAGATTTTAACAATATTTTAAATGGATTGCCAAAAGCTCGTGGAAAAACCAATTTTATCAGGGAGGTATATCATAAATTGGAAAAAATATTGGCCCCAAGTGCATCTATTTCCAATCTTTCACGCCATGCTGGTATAAGTGTTAAAGCCATACCATTTGTTAATGTTATGGACATTCTTGCTGGTGAGAGGGCAAGGTATGCTGCTCATCAAACCCACAGGTTCTTCTCAGCAAATGAGGAGTTTATTAGAATTCTGTTTTCTGGGAAGCTTCCAGGATATGTTTGGAATGATGAAGTCCAGCGAAGGCCGATGTCGGCCATACCAGGATTAGATACCTCTGATTATCACACTGCTACAGGAAGTACAACCAGTATCAGTGGTGCTGTCCTTAAAGTGGGTTCAATCAAAGCTCCAGACTTGTCAAATGAACCTCCACCATTACTGACTTTCTCACAAAATGAACAGACATTTGCTGAAGCTTTTCTTCAAATTGTTTGTCATTCGACACACATTCTACGCAAAAATGAAAGCAAAAATAAACACAAGACAAGTAGATCATTGAGTAAAACAGAGTCTGACAGACCCCCAAAAGGTCCTGATACACCCGTCTTATCTCGATCCGATTCTAAACGTAAAACTGTTTCCTGGGGTGACAGTGCTGATAGTACAATAAAAGATCAGCTAGTGAAAAAGTATATGGATGTTCTTTGGAAAGAGTTTGGTCATGCTTTAGAGCTATGTTTTTATGAACACGATTGGGGTTCAAGAGATCATGGACGAGACTATTTCAGTTTGGGAAGTATCATTTTGTGTAATACTACATTGATAGCCATAATCAGAAGAATGATGGAAAATGCTGGATTGAAAGGTAAGGAAAGGCTGCTTCACACAATTAACAAAATATACAAATTACCAATTTAGATTCAGTCTAAAACACATGTACCTAATCAATTACATTATTTCCTGTATTAGTTTTTCAGAAGTTTCAAGTGACGTTCTGCTTAAACAAAGTTTCTTTATGTAATCCACTGCATGAACAAAATATATTAATAAATGGCATTAACCATATTTGCCCTAATAACATTAATATTTTAAAAAAGGATGCTTAGCTGTATGAAATGGGGCACTTAATAGAACTGTACTATGTCAGAGTTTGCTGGAATGGAGTAAAAGGTTGTGAAAGAAAAACTGTCTACCATATTCTTATGAAATAGTGTTTATTTTGTAGATTGAAAAAAGTGCAAGTAACTTGCAACAATACTTTTTAGCGATCGCGACATGTTTTAAGCTGTGCTGAGTTTTTAATTCTCTACGGGGATTTTACATTATAAAATTAGCCATTCGGTTGCCTGAAGTGACCAATTGCATGTGCTAGTGCCAGACTGGGAGTATACATTGTCAACGCTGCATAATAATTAAGTAATTTAACTAGGATTAATTAACTTGCTAAATTTAGTGGTGCACCTTAATGAAATTTTAAAACTAATTCCTCTAATATGTATGGCAAGAGTGGGTCCAAATAAAAAAAATATGCACAATTTTTCAAATTACTTTATCTAGGTCAAACTTCAGCGCTCCTGCCAAAAACAAAGATGGCCAACCCTCAAC
>JARWCS010352354.1:0-11006 GCA_034783895.1 Geukensia demissa
GCATTAATTGTATTTCATAACTTTTCTAATCATTGGCGGGGCATAGTGTCCATTGGACACATATCGACTTGTTTTTAACCTATTTTTAAAGCATTCGGATATTTATAATTTATATTCTAACATGGTGTCCTATGTATGTCAACGAAACTTACCTGTATCAAACTATTTTGTCATCAAAATTTGTTTTTTAATGTCGACTTTAAATGGTCTTTTGTAAAAAAAAAAAAAAACAAAAATAACAGGCCTTACAGAACATAGTAAGTCATTTTTTTTTTTAAATATTTAAGTCGAATATACAGTATGCAGGAAAACACTTTCTATCCAAACTTAAGTTTAATAATGTGAATTGTATGCGTAAATACATGTCACATAAAGTTGAAATACGTTCACAAAACACTTAACAGTATGACAAAAAGCCTGGACACTACAGAAAAAAGCTTGGACGCATATAGCAAGCACTGCGAAAAAGCCAGGATGTACACTTACTTTTTATTTGTCACTTCAAGTATGAAAATAATCAGCTCCTTATATAAAAAATTTCTTGTAGATATCAATAAAAAAGATTACTAATTTTATTGGAAAAGATTAACAGAGAACTATCATTAATTAACCAAACACACCTGAAAAAATTAGGACTGAATAATAATGCATATTTGATGCAGCACTCCCCTGTGTGAACATATTCACAATGCATTTTTTCCCATTAACAGCTAAAACATGAAACCTATTATTGTTCTTATGAATGGTGATTGGCAAATTACCTACTTTGTTTCCGTTCCTTAAAAATTTCACTGAAAGGGAAGTAATTCAAAAGAAAACTAGACTCTGGTGTTCTGCATGAACAGATGCATACCCCCCGTAAAATAGGCATTAATACTGTGAGCAGAGCTCACTATATATACCCCCCGCATCACTAAATAACAACAAAACTAGTCTCCATCGGTACGAGCATTTTGCTTGTGCTTGCTTCCGGTAAATTTTACAAAATTGAAAATCCTTATATCAGGTGCACATCTACATATCATGAATAAACCACAGACCAACTTTGGAGTCAGTCGGTTGAATGGTGTAGGAGGAGTTGAGGACACAATCTTGAGTGTCACATGTGCGAAAAAATTCTAAGTTCAAAAATGTATAATTCCTATAAAATTTTATAAAATTGAAAATTTTTATATCAGGTGCATATCTACATGAGTAAACAACAGACCAACTTTGGAGTCGGTCGGTTGAACGGTGTAGGAGGAGTTGAGGACACAATCATTTGGTGTGATGTGTTCAAAAATTCTAAGTTCAAAGAGGCATAACTCTGTCAAAAAAAGATATACGAATAAATCGGTTATGCGGTTAGGTTTACACATTAAGGTAAACATGTATACAAAATTTCAAGTCGATCCGATAAAGGATGTAGAAGTTTGTCCGGACAGACGGACAGACGGACAGACAGACAGACTGAAACCTATATACCTCCCCAAACTTCGTTTGTGGGGGGTATAAAAAAACCCTCTTGGAATCAACCAAGCTACAGGCTTATGTCTAATTGAGATGTGATAAGGTCTCTGTATTGTAAAATGTTTTCCTTTTTTACATACAATAAAATTTAAGTGCAATAAAATTTTATTTAAAACATCATATAAAAAGCATTTAAACACAAAATGTAATAAATAAGCAGTAGAAACATGTAATGTTCTTGTGTCTACCAGATAGTTGACTATTATTTAGTGGGTGGCTGTTTCACGGACAGTCGAGCCACATCTCCTATTTTTATATTGAAACAAAAAGCAGTTTTGTGTTACTTTCAAAAAAAAATATGGGGTTGATCAGTTGAAATGAAAATTATAAGTTGCTTTGACTTCAGTTGTATCAATATTCCAAAATTATTAATGTCAAAAATCCAATTAATTTCATAGATGCTTTGTACCTTTTTAATACCAATGAAATTTCATTGTTGCCTTCAGTATAGATTTTACCCTGATAGATATTTTATTACTGTCTGTGAGTTGGCTTCATATTTATTTTTTCAATGTACTTTGAGTAAACAAGAATTCAGGCTTCACTTGCATAAACATCTCAAACTGGGTTTTATCTCAAATCTGAAATCTCAAGTTGAGTAGAAAAATAATTTGTATAAGTGTACCCTGGCTGATATTGCATTAGGCTATACACACTCTAAAATACTAGTTCAGAATAAAATTTAAATTAAAATAAAACTGGTGTAAAATATCTAACAAAACAGGAATGATGTTAACACAAAATAAACCATGACTGCTTCAAGATTACTGTAAATTCAGAAATTATTGCGTGCATATATTATTGCGAATGTTCAAATGGCCACGATAATGCCAGTTTTATATTTGCAACTTTTCGAAAGGTTTAACACAACCTAAGTTGAAAATTTCAGAATGCAATTTCTAATTATTGCAATAACAATCCTGTGGCATTATTAGCAATAATAAAAACATTGCAATAATTTCTGCATTTTCAGCATTCTAAAATCTCAGTATAAGACAGTTCTTCACAAACAATCGATATGGAACCTACACACAAATGATTTTTCCTATAGTTGTAATAACACATTTAAAAATATGTCACAACCTTAAATCAAGAAGAATTAAATTTAGTGCAAATAATAAATCATCTGCATGGTTTTACAAAGCAGTTTTCATATGATGTCACAACAACAGAGTGTGGACATGGAAAATCTTACATTGATCAACTTGTTAATCGCCTTTTAAGGAAATTTGACAGTTTAAATACCGGTATCGAGATGATAGATAATAACATCATTGATGTTTTAACAATGTTAGATTTGTTGCTTTAATTCTTTTATGTAGTTTTTTTGCAGTTTTAATTTAAATATTGTCTAAAAAAACCAGCTGAATAGTGGGATCATTAATCAATGTCATCTAAACTGCACAACACGTGGCATTGATAATCATTGAACACAAATTGGTAATCACCATTGTTCGACTAAGAGCATTAATCTGCTGTGTACAATTCTTATAAGTGCCCTGTGGTTAAATTTTTAAAACGCCCAGGGCCCTTAATACTAGGAATACAGTATATTTTTTTATTTACATTTAATATTAATATTAATATTATTTATTACTAAATAACTAATTTCTGACAAAGGTTATGTTTCTGCCTTTGATATTCTTTGACAGAAATAGTGTTTCAAATGTGACAATATGTATATTATGGAAGTTAAAAAAATATAAAAATTTTTGCAGTTATTAAAATAACCCCAAATTCGGATTAATACAACAGTGGTTAAGTAACAATCATAACCTGTACAATAATGGAAACTATATTATAACTTAAATAACAGTCAAACCTGCATTTAGAGGTCGCCAAAGGGAAGATATAAAGACAGGTGACTGTTTATTCAAGTTCCTATTTGACTGAAATATTTGTTAAAGGGAAATTGAAATGTGACTGTTAAAACCAGGTTTTTGCTTAATCAAGGTGACCGAATCTGCAGGTTTGACTGAATAATTTTTTTTTGTTTTAATGATCAAAGGGTATAAAAATAAACAAATCATTGCATAACATAACAAAGAAACATAAAAGTAATTAAATTTGTAGAATATAATTAAATTATCTCCCTTGGCACCAGTGTCTTGCACTGCTTACTTTGTAAAAACGGGTTAAAAGTCGAAAAAGTTTTGGCAAAAACTGAACTGCATTTATAAATAAAAGCTAAAACTAAGTGATAACCAACTAAAGATTAGTTTACAACACCAAAGACATTTTGTTGTAAGGCCACATTAAGTTCATTCCTTGGTTCTTAGGCCATTTATTTCAAAGAAAATGATAAAGGTAAGAGGTATTCATTTTAACCTTCGAAAATAATAAAAAATGAGGCACCTCAGTAAAGATGAGGAAAGGCTGGTGAAATTATCTAGAGGAAAGGCAGGTGATCCAAGAAATTAACTGACAGATGGCCTACTACTCACAGGAGCAGACTATTATAATTGTCATAAAAAAGTTTTTCAATGCTGAGTTTAGTTTTCACAAGGTGCATGTGCCATATCATTTTCAAACACTTTCAACACCTCAGAAAACATTTTGGAATGCTACTAAATTATAGCAAAATGATGTCGAATGTACATGCCAAGCATTTTTGGGAGATGGAAGTTTGAGTTGGAGTAAACCAGAAAATTGCAACAGCAACTAACATGACAAAGAGGAGATTGCTTAGACGCAGAGAGTTGGCAAAAACTGACAGTCAGTTTCACATAAACATTCTGCTTCACTGAATTGAATCAATTTAAGTCCTACTTTGAGATTTAAGTTATTAAATGACACATTGTTGAGTTGAAAATATCCTTATCTCTGTATTCTCATGTCTGAAATTTTCCAATTCTCCAACAAAATGGCTCCATAATTGCAGACATTTTCTCATAATTCTTAAAAATATGTATATGCAAGTTTTCATTTTAATGATACAGAGCATAATGTTGAAATTTGTTGTTTTTTGAAGCACTTTTTGTTTATTTATGTACAGAATAAAGCTTGAATTTTATTTTATAACTAGAGGTCTGCAATTCTTCTCCTTGTTGTAGTTAGTGTTTTAAGTATGCCTAAGTTGATTGGATTATTCACTTTCTCTAATAAAATTGCAGGTTACAAAATTTAAATATTGTACTTGAAAGACTTTCTGAATGAGATAAAAGTGGTTCCCTGTATTGGTTCATTCAATAACTAAGCAAGTCTAAAGTTGGTTTTGAAAAAAGAAAATGTCCACGATAAGGGGATGATACTCCCAGGTTGTTCACTCAAATTACACTAACTTTGGTTTGACACAAGTTGTGTCCCTTGTAGATAGTTATTCTTTATAAACTGATCAAATATAATTTTGGATAAAATCAATATAAAGATAAAATTAAAAAATTCTGATAATCAACTTTCAAGCTAAAAGCAAATTATAAAAAGTCATATGCATGAATTTTTAATTCACATCAGGGACGTATATAACAGATGAATAGGTAACACGCAAAGTCTTGTAAAATCACAAGTAGCACGAGAATTGGACCACATCAAATTAAGATTTTCAAACTCATATTTTTTCAATAAATTCCCATTCAATCCTCTTAAAACCTCTTCTGTACATCAAAAATATATTATATTATTTAAAAATCATAAAAAATGATAAATAAGTTAATGTTCAAAAAGTTTTTAGGGAAAAAAGTTCAATACACAATTTTCATTTTTCCCTTCCTTTTCATTTCCATCTTGGTTGGCTGTATGTTTTAAACTGATCTAAATACTATTGCTAACTAAAAACTGATACTGAATTTATTACTGGACATGTATATATCTTTATTTTATGTGATTATGTTTATAAAACAATATTGTGACCGATAATAATTTTGTTTTTATGCTTACAAGTCACAATTCTCTACATACAACAAGATTTAACTAAGACTGTAAAGGAGTTACCTATGCCTCTGTTATAGACATCCTGTTCACATGGAATGATATTAGGTTATTGACCAAGTTATTCAACACTTATAATTTATGGTTAAATTTTAACTTGTAGTTAAATCCTGTACAAATCAACTAAATTTAACGTGGAGTTAAATTTAACACTTAGTTAAATACGTATGGCATGTTCTTCTCACTCCAATATTTCAGTGTTTTTTTACAAATACATATAAAAATATACAACATATTTGAACAACATGAAAAAATATATTTTAGCACAAAAACTTATACTAAAGCTATTATAAATAATGTACTGGGATACTCTTTTAAAACATAAATCACATGACAATTAAACCTGCACAACAGACAACATCTAAACACAATAATAAAAACAACCTAGGTTTTGGAATGCAGATTCACCTGAGAATAGATACAACATCTAGTTTGCTTTCTCAATAAACTTGTAAGAGGACAATGATACGGAGGATTTCCGTTGTTTTAAGAGGTGTTTCAGGTCTAATATGATAAGAGATAAAAAATATAAATTTGCTGATTAAATATTTTATTGTGTATGAAGCCCTTTTCTTGATTAACAGACCCATCAGGTATACTTATTGACAAAAAGGGATTCTAAAAATACCTAAGAATCGGTCATATAAAATTCAAATGGATTCAAACAGCCCAAATCAGGCCAAGGCTGTTCCAGGAATAAATGCATAGAGGCAGGTGTTTCATTAAGATTTTTGCCAATTAGTACAAACCAATTCATAGGCGGTACTTTTCATACAACTTTATTTAATTTTTTTTTAAAATATTGCATCTCAGGCAGTACTAAACACCAATTTAGACAGGTAAAACTACCACCTCATAATAAAACCACTCTAGAGGGGTTTAAAAGCACTTTTTATTCTACTCCCACCATGCATAAAAATTGTGATTGATAATTCCTTTGCTTTTTCAATCAGTATATTCAACCATACTTAAGTGGTACCACCAGAGTATGGTTAAATACACTGATTAAAAAGTATTTTTACTATTTTTATGCACAAATAAGCATAGAAGATTGTATAGAACAACAGAACACTTTGATGATAAATAAAACAATGAACTTTAAAACATATGTAAAATGACTGATCAGTAAGTACAACTCTGTTGAACACGACATATTGCAACCAGGAAATAAAATTCCGGAATGCACAGTAACAAAAATACACAACTAATTTTACATACATGTGACTGACTGATATCTACATGTCAACAACATAAACTCATATATACATGTATGTAGTACAACCTAACCATTCTAGCTAAATTCAGAAATTAATGTGATTTGTTCATTGCGAAAAATGTGACTGGGTGATAATCCCTATACATAGTGAATGATCACCAATGTCTTGAGACATCTTGACATGTCTTGAAAACATCAAGACATGTCTTGTGACCTTATTAAAGACATGTTCAAAATTTTTTTTATATGCATTTCAGTGCCTATGTATCATATTGTTTTTAAGTGTTTTGAAGACATCTTAAATATTTTTAAGACATCTTAGAACTCAGAATATGTCTCAAAGACATGATTTCTATAAGATATGTCTTTAAGTATGTCTTAAGACATGTCAAGAAGTCTCAAGACATTGATTATTATTACAACATATAAAGGAATCACATAAATAGACCTTGCAATATCATGGACACTTTCGGAATTGCAATAATAAGTCCATGCAATAATTTCTGAATTTACAGAAGTACATTGGTTATTTCCGTAATATGAGTATAATACCCATATCAAAATATTATTAAAAAAAATTGGCCTTTTACTGTAAACCAAATTTTATTCTTATTTTGATAACATAATAAAAATTCATGAATATAAGCTGTAGCAAATTGGTAGGTGTATAATGTACAAAACATATGCAAATTTTTACCACCACAAATATGCAGTTAGCATAGAAATCATGAATGAAACTAAGTTGGTTTACATTGTAAAGGTGGATGTCAAATAATGATTTTCTACCAAGATCAAGGGAAAAACTTTATAAGCATTAAAATTGCAAATATAAAAAGGGTCTAAACAAAGGCTTTTATCTGGGTTTACTATCCAGTGTCTAACTCAAAGCAATATCTTGAGCATGAACTACTTTAAATTAAAACTTTTTTTTATTTGCTTCACAGGAACAAATATATTTATACTTTATGTCAGAGTTTGTTGGAACCGGTAAAAACGTTATGGAAGAAAAACTGTCTGTCGTATTCTTATAAAATAGTGTTTATTTTGTCGATTGAAAAAAGTGCGAGTAAGTTGCAATAATACTTTTTAGCAATGACGATGTATTTTAAGTTGCGCAGAGTTTTTAATTCTCTACGAGGATTTTACATTGTAAAGTCAGCCATTTGTTTGCCGGAAGTGGCTCTTTGCACGCGCTAGCGCGAGACCGGGAGTACACATTGTCAACGCTGCGTAATAATTAAGTAATTAAAATAGGATTAGATAACATGCAAAAATGGCTCAAGGCGCACTTGAATGGAAATTTAAAAGTAATTCTTTTTATTTGAATCACAAGAGAAGGTCCGAACAAAAGAAATGTGCACATTTTTTAAAATTACTTTATCTAGGTCAAACTTAAGCGCTCCAGCCCAAAACGAAGATGGACGATCCTCAATGTTAAACCTCCATAGAGAATTTCAGGGGCAGATAATAGTATGTAAAATGTTATTTAATGGTGTTAAACATAAACCGTTTACTGTGGGATAATTCTTTCTTTTGAATGAATACAAATACATAGGCAGAATCACACAAATAAACTGATGAAGCTCGAAAATCACACTCCAGAAACGTGTGACATAGAGTATAGGTCTTTATGGGAAATTCACTTCAAAATCTTCTTGCAAACTACTGAGGTGATTTCATCTCACCTTTGGTTGAATGATCATAGATTTTCACCTACAAAAATTGGTGTCTTCATCCAAGCTGCCAACCAAAATCCACACCAGAGTTTAACATAGTAGACATCAGCCCTTGCCTCATTTTTAAGCTATTTACACTAAATGTATCAAGATGTTTTATCCATTTGAAAATCTTGTCTGAAACTGCAGACTTTGTTTTAATGGTCTTTTGGTTGTCCTCTATCAATGTAATCTTCATCATTCCCCACTGCAAGGCAGTTGTTTCATTGTAACATTAATGTATTGATTTGATACAGTTGTATTGTCAGGGAGTTTAATTATCTTCCTTGTTTTGATTTATTGCAACTGTGATATATTGCTTCAGTACAGTAGAGTTATTATTGCAACAGTACAGTTTAGAACTACACTGTTGGAGTTTAGGTTTAATAGTTTTCCCCAGTTTCTAAATATATTCATTGTATTTAGAACACATCAAATTAATTTTTAGGTTTTCATCCACAATAACCCAAAACGAAAGCGGTTGAGTGTCAGATTTATTAAAGATATTTTTCAACCTTGTGAATTTTGATTTATTAACCATTAAATCACTGAAAGTACTGAGTAAATGTTTTAATGTCTTAACAACCTTTGTATCAGGTGTAGAAATAAAGATTAACATGAACTTCTCTTATCAAAGCATTTGAATTACTCTTAAAAAGGTGTAGCCTTGGTGACCAATGACCATGTATTTTGTTGTAAGGGAAAAAGGCGTATTTCAAAGTGACATCCAAGTATTTTTTGGCCCCATTACGTTGCCACAGTTCTGTGCCATTTACCGGTATAACTTTTTCCCCCAGACTCAATATTCTCAATCTGAGTATAACAAATGTATGAGAATACTGTCTGGACAGGCCGAGACTAATAAAGGTATTAATTATGACCCTTGTTACTTTTAACAGTGGTAGTGATGCTGCTTCAATACAGACAAGAGCTACTTTGTCAGATGATGGAAAAACTTTCTATTTAAATGGTGGTAAAATCTGGATCTCTAATGGGGGTATAGCTGATATTTTCACAGTATTTGCTAAAACAGAAGTTGAAAAAGATGTAAGTTTAAATGTTACCATTGTATAAGGATATTTGGTTTTATAAATAAATTTGATATTTATCATTTATTAAGAAAGAAACTACATTGCAAGATTAAAAATTGAAAAATTTATTTAAAGTCTAATTATTCTGTTGTAAGCAAAAAAATATATGTCAACTCATTCATTATGTTAAAAAAACAAATTTAATGCCTATCAAATAAAATAAAACATACCTTAAGCATGTAATTACCAAATGTGATTTTCTGACAAAATTATAAGTGAATTAATTTTCTCTTTGAAGTTAGATCTTAATGCAATATAAAATTAAAAAGTGTTATTAGGAATGTTATCACAGATACAAGTTATTTATGATTTAACAAATACACTTATCATTTAGGGACAAAAAGTGGACAAAGTTACAGCGTTTATTGTGGAAAGAGAATTTGGTGGTATAACAAGTGGAAAACCAGAAGATAAACTAGGAATACGAGGATCGAACAGTAAGATTTATCAGCTAAATTGGTAAACGGACACAAAATATTCATAACTGAAACTCTCACAAGAGGGGGGAGGGGGTGAAAGTTATTAACGTACTACACAGCAATTAATGCTCTCAGTCAGAAAAAGAAACTGTCACTATTAATTGATGGCAGTTCTTATTAGAATATCTGTTTACAAAACACTTTTAAGCAACCAGATTATTTTTGTGAAATATTTATTGTCATTATGTAACATCTACAGAAGAAATATTGTTAAAAATGATTTAGTTTCAACCCAGCACAATATCTGTATTTTAGCAGATTACCAGTATATTTGATTAATCATAAAACTATTATACAGGTTAAAATGAAACAATTTAAAAGGGAGTGAAACATATTATACCAAGACCAGGAAATTTTCACTGATTTGATTTTGCTTACACATTACCATATGATGAATAAGATCTTAAACCACAGGTTGAATTATTTCTTTAACCACAGGTTGAATTATTTCTTTAACCCAGGTTGAATATTTTCTTTAACCACAGGTTGAATTATATCTTTAACCACAGGTTGAAATATTTCTTTAACCACAGGTTGAATTATTTCTTTAACCACAGGTTGAATTATATCTTAAAATACAGGTTGATTCATATCTTTAAAGTGAAAGTCTTTGTCATATTACTGTTTTTCCTATGAATACCGCACAATCATGTTAAACATGCACACCTTTCTGGCGCCTGTGGAACCCAGAAAAAGCGTATATAGCAGATAAAAATTGTAAAAATTTCATGTTGTACAATTGTCATAATTCCAAAATTCTCAAATGAACAGAGTTTGCATAAGCATAATGTTCTAAATTATTTCTTTTTATATTAAACTTGCAGCTTGTGAAGTACATTTCGAGAATACCCCAGTACCAATAGAAAATGTCCTTGGAGAGGTTGGGGGAGGTTTCAAGGTAAGAAACTCTAAATGTATTTTGCAAAAATGTGACAGTATGGAAATTGAAAAAAAATAAAACATACATTTTTATACGACCACAAAAAATTTGCGGTCGTATTATGTTATGGCGTTGTCGTTGGCGTCTTCTGTCTGTGGACACAAAGGTTTCCGCAACTTATCTTTTGAT
>JARWCS010352365.1:0-11006 GCA_034783895.1 Geukensia demissa
TGGTTTTTGTAGGGTTCGTGTTATTCCAGCTTTAGTTTTCAGTGTAGTGTTGTGTGTTCTATGTTTGTCTTCCGTTTTATTTTGTTCGCCATGGTCTTGTCTGTCTTCCGACTTCACGATTTCTGTCTGCCCCTTTAGTATCTTCGAATTCCTTTTACCAATTGAAAAATGCATACAGTATGTCATATACTAAAATAATTGAAAACATCTCCAGACAATTATTCTCATGAATGTACAATGTATCATTGTATTACCAGTTTTTGTGTTGGTAGCAATGCATCGTAATGTCATACATAATTTACGTTGAAAATACTATGATACTGTTGATACATGTGTAGTACAAATTCATAATTCCAATACTTTATGCAAGCTGTGTTTTGATTTACAAAAAGTTTACACATCCATAATTCCAACTTGATGACGTCACGCAACAAAATCATACACCGGCAATATAGTCCAACAGTTATTTCAGTCATTCTGTAGATATTTTATACTTTCATATATAATTTTTTGAATTTTTAAGTAATAAAGGCTGTTTTTACGGAAATTATTGATGTGTTAACTCAGCCTTTCTCTCACCAACTTTGCATATTCAGACTTCCTGAATCTTGCTGACAAGCTGTCAGACATTTGGACTGACAGACTTGAAAGATTTGTCAGACCGAAAGACATTTTGTCTGTCCGAAAAAGAACACTAAATTTTAATCAAGTTAAATATAAAGCTAATATTAACAGGGACGTAAATAACACACTGTTATATAAGTCCCTGATATTAATAATACAAATGTATATTTGTTTGAAGATGTTCCCATTTAAAAAGTTAACTCTTTTTACAAATTTATGGAAATTCAGTAAAAAAACATGATGCATATTGATAATTAAGGTTCATCTGGACCAATTGATAAATATGGCGGCTAAATTCAACAATTGTTTACGGTTACTGCAGCAAAAACTATTCTACGTTAACATTTACAAAGGGTAACTGCACCTAGAAAAACGAAATGTCGATACATTTTTCACAAAATAAAAACTGTATCCTACTTCATATAGTTCGTTTATTTTTTTAGTCCCTGAGAATTGTCAAAATCACACTTAAAGTTTTATATTTACTCCGGGATATACCCTGTCAATTTTGTGAGTTTGACTCACCTGTTATTGAAAGTAATTATACATAACAATGGAATACCTGGACAGGTGAAAGTAAAGATCTCAAAGTTTTTGTCGCACTTTGTCCTATTCTTTTTATTTTGAAAGAATTGTGCCAGTTAACCTAGTGTCAATAAGCGCAAATTGCTTTTTTTTTAAAACATTTACTTATGATGTCACAAAATTTTTTTAAGGCATAAAATTCCTCAGGAAAATGCAAGAATAGGATATAACCTCCTTGCATCTGTGTTACTGAGGTTCATTTTTCACTTTTTATCACAATATTGCCTCTTAATGAGGGTGCATCTAAGGCATGGATCATTTGATTTTGTGGGTGTGGGGGGTTTTGGTGGTGGAGGCCTGGGATTATTTAGAAAAAAAATTTCTGACCATGATTTTTGTCCAAACAATTAATATGGCCAGCATCTGGGGTGAAAAAATATTCTGGCCCAGATTTTACCCAATGAAAAAAATATAAATTTTCCAAAGGAAATTTTTTGCATTGACTGCATAGGAAAAAAATAATCTGGCCCGCATACAAAATCCCCCCGTAGAAAATCAAATGGTACGTACCTAAGGCAGCAACCATTTGATTTTCGGGGAGGGGGTATGGATTTCTTGTCGCGACAAACTTTTTTTTTCGCCTTGACAAAAAAAAAAAAAAATTTTTCGTGACATATTGAAAACATTTTTTCCCCTACTTTAGCATTATCATATTATAGTGGTAGCTGAGGGTAAAACAAACAATTTTTTTCACAAGACCAAGAACAAACTATTTTTTATTACACCAACATTGAGAAACAAACTTTATTTTTTCAAAAAAATCCACAGCCCTCCCCCCTCCCCCAAGCAAATCAAATGCCTAAAATAGAAAGGAGTCAGTAAAACTGGAAAGTGGTCAATACAGGAATTTCCTATTCGTGCACATTCCCAGGAAATGTTGACGTCATACAGTCGTGGATCATAAGTTTTTCCGCACATCAAAAAATCCCTGTATATTTCATGTAAAACCACAATTTTTCAAAAAAATATTATGATGTCATTTTTTATCCGATTTTCATGAAATTTTCACCATTAAACAGAAAATTTGCAACAGTTTCATTGTTTATTTGGGCATAAATTTCTACTTTGTACTTTTGAAGAATTCACAAATTGAACAGAAAGATAAATTTTGACGTCATAATTTTTACTTAGATATATAGGGAAAATTGACGTCAAAAATTCAACTCTGTGTTTACATCATTTGCTCTAAAAAACTAAAAGTCAGAAAATTATGTCCAAATAAACAATTAAACTCATGAAAATTCTCTGTTTAACAGTATAAATTTTATGAAAATCGAATAAGAAATGACATCAAAATATTTTTCTGAAAAATTGTTGTTTTGTATGAAATATACAGGGATTTTTTGATGTGCGGAAAAACTTATGACCCAGGGGTGTAGAAGAAATTTTCTAACGTCACAATGTTCTATGACGCATTTTACGCCGACTGACCTCAGGTCACCCGGCGCAATTTATTCATGAAAATGAATAGGAAATTCGTGTATAACAATATTCTACTTACTCAAATAAAATCTTGCAATGAGCATATCCTACTCGGATGCTGGAATTTCTTCAAGTTTTCTGTTTTCCTGATTTTCAAGTATCCAATCAGTGAAAAGTCTTGTGTCAGACTGAGTTTTGTACTTGGTATTCTTGTTGGTGTTTTCAACTAGAAATCTGTCGGTATCTTCAAGTGAAACTTCCTTGTATCTTTTATTGGTGGCTCCCGTGTCCGTCTCCGTACTGTTATCACTTGGATTTGATGTTTCTGGACCGGCGACATCCACTTCACACAATTCGAATTCAATTTCACTCTGATCTCCTTGCAAGACAGAAGCCAAGGCTCGGTATTCCTCCTGTTCTGACAGCATCTCATATCGCATGATATCATGCGCAAGAACGTCTAACATTTCCTCCCCACTTCTTGCATATTTGTGCGATTTCTTGGCAGGAATGGTTCCTGCAGAATCTTCGTGGCCGCTCATGGCCGTATCGTTGCAGATCTATGTGGTGACGTCTGCAAAATGATGTAGCGCGGGAAATACGTCTATAGTCTGTCCTAAAAATATAATCACTTGAGCATAAAAAAAACGGTTTGTTTCTAAATAATTCTGTGTTTAAGCTATGAAGCGAGAACTAAAGCGGCCATTTTGAAACAGAGTCTGTAATGGACCTGCAAAATTCTGTAATGGCCCTGCTAATCTCGTAATGGCCCTGCTTGCATTGTAATGGCCCTGTTGTAATGCATTCATTCAGCTCGTATAAATAAGGCAAATTTTACGTATTTTACCCTACTGGTTAATAAATTTCATTACAACACATACCTGTCTGATTGGAGGTGTTCGATGGCTGTGGCGTTTCGATTGTCTTAGAAAATCTTTATATACAAAAAATGTTCAATCATCAATCAAATCATTAATCAATCATGCAGTTTGGATTATTTTATGGTAACATTTGAATTCATAACAGTGATAACGACTTCTTCCTAATTAATTGATATTCCAATTAGTAAACACTTCAAATTGTCATATGAATATTCTATTTCTATTTACTGCACTTGTTAGATTTAATTTTATCTAATAGGACAAAGACAATTCAAAATTAATCTTTCCTTTTAATAATACGCCTCATACATAACTCTTACAGCTAGGAAGTTAATACTAAAGATTTTTTAACACATTATACTACACATCCCCATAAGTTTTCCAAACAGAAATTTACATATAAAATGAAATATGCATTTGCGAAAACAGATCAAAAATATAGTCGTTGTAAAATGGCCGGTCCATTTTTCGCTGATGAAAAAGATACACTGACTATAGACTTGTGAGAAGAAGATAAATTCAGTGAATGTTCTTTTTGACAACATTAACATCAGGTTTAGTTGTAGGAATTCCTAAGGATACCAACTGTGCCCCTTAAATAGAAGACTTATTCCTGTATTGTTATCCCTGTTTATGACTCAAATCAAAATTATTTATACTCTATGTCAGGGTTTGTTGAAACGGGTAAAAAGGTTATGAAATTGAAACTATCTACCGTAGTCGTATAAAATAAAGTTTATTTTGTAGATTGAAAAAAGTGCAAGCAAGTTGCAATAATACTTCTTATCAATCACGATGTATTTTAAGCTGCGCCGAGTTTTTAATTCTCTACGGGGATTTTACATTGTAAAATCAGTTATTTGTTTGCCGGAAGTGCCTCTTCGCACGCGCTAGCGCGAGACTGGGAGTAAACATTGTCAACGCTGTGTAATAATAAGTAATAAACCTAGAATGAGATTACATGCAAAAATGGTTTGAGGCGCACCTGAATGGAAATTTAAAAGTAATTCTTCTTTTAGGAATAGGTGGAGAAGGTCAGAACAAAAGAAATATGCGCATTTTTTTAAATTACTTTATCTAGGTCAAACTTGAGCGCTCCCGCCAAAAACGAAGATGGCCGACCCTCAATGTAAAATCTCCGTAGAGAAATTCAGGGGCCGATAATAGTATGTAAAACGTATTGCATAGTGTAAAACATAAACCGTTAACTGTGGATATTCTTTCTTTTGATTAAAATAAATACAAAGGAGGAAATGAATATATAATGAAATATAGCTCGAAAATCACACTCCACAAAAGCCTGACATATAGTATAATAGTCTTACCTTTAATAAATTACCTATATTTCGATGATCTCTTTGCAGTTGATAACCTATATTTCTCCTAAAACGTCGCATAATTAAAATTAGGAATTGATTTTGAATAAAGCCTATCAGAACGACAGCTATTATAATTTCCGGATTCCAACATTTCGGTTTCAAAAGATAAGATTTAACTAAATTATTAACAACAGAGACGTTTTGCCCTGGTATGTTACAGTTTTAGTCTTTTTCCATTGTAGAAGGCCTGCATGTAACCAGTCGAAGTCTAATAATTTGTAATCAGTACGATTTGGGTGACTGTCTCCATAACGTTTCTCCTATTTCTAAACCGTATACATAACTTGTTCTCTGGTTATTACTTTTCAATTTATATTTTACATATACGATGGTGAAAGAACGACAATTTTTAAGATAATTATATTTCTTGTATTTTTTGTTACAAGTTTACTTTTTATGGAAGAAAGCTATAGACCCTTTGACTGTAACTGCGTTCCTGTAACTTTGGCTGTAAATTGACACTCCCACAAAATGGCGTCCTCGAACAAATAAATGTGACGTCATACTTATTGTGTCGTCGTCGTTCGTACACACGGAAGCTGTTTCGACGCAAGCGTCGAAGTCAGGAACGCAGTTACAGTAAAAGGGTCTCGTCGAGTGTGAATATTGAAACTAAGTGATAAAAACTATACCACAGAAATAACATTTAAGACAGTCCTTGTTACTCAGGAATCACCATAAAAAGGATTTACATCGTTAAACATTAATATGCCAAAATTACGTTGAAAAGTTCCAGATTTTATCTTTCTATATCGCAAGTTTTAAATAAAAAAAATGAAAATGCAAAAATAATAATTCATGTCTAAATAAAGTCATACAGAATTGTGATAATTGTCGTGCGAATAGATGTATAGATTAGCATGTAGAGTATGCTTGAACATTAAATTGTTCTTTCATAATCTATGGGGGGGGGGGGGGTGCTATCGCTGTAGAGGAAAACGTAGTGGCAATGTAAAAACGCTAGATGTATTTTAAGACTATTGTAATCAACGGGTTAACGATTAATATTGTGAAAACGGAGGTTGTAACTTTTGTAGAAAAAATATCCAATTTATACATAAAGGATAAATTATTAACCGTATAATTAGTTGGGATTGTTGTTCAATTTCGTTTGCCTAAAAACCGTGTGGAACAGGCACAAAACACTACATTTTAATTAGAATACAAAATATGAAATATTCAAAACCAGTATGTCTGCAATTGAATTTATTTGATTTTCCTATATTTCCTATTGTGTTGAATGCATAAGTAGTATGGTTTTATAAAAAGTTTGATGTGTAAAAAAGTACATCTTAAGAATGTAATAAACATTAGGTCCTTCACATCAAGCTACATAGTTTAGGCAAAACACGAAGATATTCGCTTCAACATAACCATATTTAAAGATTAAATAATAATAACGATATCCTTACGGGTATGTTTATTAAGATGAATTTTAAAAACATGTGGATGTAGTTTCCGTAAAAAGTAGGATGTGATATCCCGTTTTCATCAGATAATTGAAAGTACATCCAAACTTTAATACCAATTTTGTATATTTATAAAAGAATTGAAGTCGTTTTACAATCTAGACATGTTGATCAATTTTATCAAACAATGTTCTCACAAATAGAACGTTATCAAGACGTGGATTGTACTCCTCAACAGAATATCGAAATAGAAAATTTCAGATATAGCCTTAAAAACCGATCTTATAACTTTTTGTCGAGTGAGGTGTCCCTATATTCAGCTTCCAATTGAAACTGGCAGATGGAACAACATTCTTCTTGAATGAAGGCATTGTGTTATTTGTAGCACCCAGTCAATAGGTGATTACTGTCATTATCTGTTTGTTTGCGGTAAAAAGTTATAGAAATCTAAAGGTTCATGTGTATCTTAAAGATATTTCATATGTAACCGCACAATTTTCAACATCACAATGTATAACTTACTAACATTTTGTAATATTAGACTTAATATAGAAGTCTGTGCTGATTTCTTCTAGAATAGACAAGATTTTGTAGTTTCTGTTATGTAATATTATTTTTGTTATAGTTGTGCTTAATTATGTTAATTGTTTGCCTTCTACTGTACATGTTTTATACTTATGTCTCTATTATCACTCTTATGTGCCTGAGATTTGCAATAATTGTTGTGTCTGTTCTATTCTGGAGAAACGCTATTTTGTTTGATTAACGACAATTAACTTGCTACTAATTCGAGTATTTTATGAGTAATTCACTAACATGTTCTATAGAATATAAAAAATGACAATCATGCCACATCTCCTATTTTTATATTGTTCAAGGATTGATATCGATAAAACTAGTAACCTCAATGTATAATAACAGAATATGAGGTTAAGTTCGGTTGACTTTACAAGATATACTAGGTAAAATACCAAAAAATTCTATGTTTTGCATATATTTATTAAATTTATTCAATTGTTAGTTGGTTTTGTCATTTCCTACTTAATCACATCTATGTTTTAATACGTACTTTGTTAGATAATGTTTCGTACAATTTCAATTACTCATTGATTAGTTTATCGTAGTACATGGCAGGAAAGTTCAAAATTGTAGTTTGAAGAAATTTATCTCTAAAAATGGAGATAACTGTGCAATACTGCCATACTTGTAGAGAAAATTGCTGAAGTAATCATTCGGAAACACTACGCGAAGTCATTTTGCCATGAAAAAAACATCTAATCCAAAATTCTCAAGATCATCGGTTATAAAAAGACGTAATAAATATACGAATTCCAACAGACAATAATAATTTTTGCCAAGGCGAACTCACACCACGCAATTAATTCTATTACTTAAAACTTTCCATCTCTTGAATTTGGAGAGGGATGATAACCGGTTAGCTTCAAAATATCCATTTATTCTTCACTTTCAACATTCTTCATGTGTAATCCAGAGGGCGCCTGTAGTTTATATTTTTTTTACAAATTATGATGCATTCAGATTAGTAATATTTGCCAGGAGTACCGAAATTGGTTTTTAATATATTAATATTTAATCATATCATATAATAAGGAGGTGAACCCAATATTGTCGTTTGTAGATTAAGGGGGTAACCCTTTTGGAGAGGACATTGAACTGATGTCTGAAATAAAGAATTATTATTATTAGTAGTAGTAGTATTTCTTCTTTATACCCTGAAAATCTCTGAACGTAGGAAATCTGAATTTTCTTTGCTGATATATGTCATATATTTATAAGAATCTTGTACAAATTCTCATGCAATTAAATTAGTAATATTTGTACCTAAATTTACAATTGTTTTATATATACAAATATTGTTATATTAATAAATAATCAAATCATATATGTAGATTCAGGGAAAAGCCCTTTTAGAGATTAATTGCTTGACTGATTGGGGTTTAAAGCCACATTCAACAATATTTCAGTCATATCACGACGGTTAGTTTAACTGGTGGATTAACCCGGACTAACCGGAGAGAACCTCCGACCTTTGGCAGATAACTAAAAACCTTATAACGTGCGGTGCGAGTTAAAATCAACCCGTTTTTGTTTGGTACAAAGTCAGGCAAGAACTCACGCCGTATAGGTGATAGGCTACAGTGATCTGTACAGGTAAGTTTAAATCAACTACCTTGACCACTCGGACACCCAGGCCCCACCCATTTAAGGCAGGACAATGGGTATCATTATGGATACATTAATGAATGAATGATGGACATTTTTATTATTTGGGACGTATACGTTTATAGAATGTTAACAAAAATATTAAGGCAGTTTCTAAAATACAAAATTACCACTTACAACTAACGCGATGACAAACACACATACACATGGACTACATACAAATTAAATTTAATTCCATTGATATAAGACTCTAGCAAGCATTCTTTTGGTGGTATTTACGGTTTTATCTTTAAATGAGACAGACTCTGCAACAAGTCAAATCCATTGCATATGACAATTCAAGTCAATTCTGCTTTTAGTTATACTTTTTGGGGTCAGTTGTGCTTTGTTTTTTTCATATTTCAGGCAACCGTTTCGCAAGTTACAATGTACATGTTACATTGCTGAAGGCTGTCGACTTGAACCGTTGTTCAATAGAAAGCTGTTGGTCCTTTTTTTCTCATTCTGCATAATCTAACCTACTAATTTCGGGGAGAAAGTAAATAATGCTTAATTTATACAAAGTTGTCACCTACATCAGTCAGTACCATGTATTAATAGTTCAATGCAATAGTTTTACATTTATTTTTTGTACATATTTAATATTCAACACCAGTGAGTTTACTTATCCATCAGTTAGTAATAAGTTTGACATTTGATCGTAAAAATAATAATCAGAAAAAAAAATGATATATAGTTGCTAACTGACTGTTTCTATATTGACTCTTGTATATATTCCATTTGAGGAGTATTAGTCCAGAGGCCCGAAAGGCCGAGAGCTCATACTGCCGACCTAGAATATATATCAGGACCAATACAGAAACAGCCAGTTCGAAACAGTTAACTGGTCCGTATGACGAGGTTATCGATATATTTATAGGGACGAACGAACATGGATTAACTATACGAATAAATTCAAAATGGGTTATTGTCGGGGGCAACACGGACGTTGTTACGTCATGTATGTATTGCCTGGGAGTAAAGACCGTATTGAAATAGACAATTATTCTATAAAATATATAAATGGTTGCTTGAGGTTTAATATCCACCCTATGAGGAACCTGAATGTATAATAACAGAACATGTTCGGTTAACCTTACAAGATTTACTAGGTAACATGTACCAGAAAATACTATGTTTTGCATATATTTATTTAATTTATTTAATTGTTAGTTGTTGATGTCATTTTCTACATGATCATATCTATGTTTTAATACGTACTTATAATTGATTGGTTTATTGTACTACATGACGGAAAAGTTCAAAATATGAATTACTTAAAACTTTCCATCTCTTGAGTTTGGAGAGGGATGATAGCCGGCTAGCTTCATAATCATATGCTCCGCAAAATTTCCATTATTCTTCACTTTAAACATTCTTCATTTTAATCCAGAGGGCATCTGTAGTTTATAAAAGATTTTTTTTACAATTGCTGATGATAAGCAGTTACCTTCATAATCATAAGCTCCGCAAATTTTCTATTTACTTCTTTACTATTTCTGCATATTGATGTGTAATTCAGAGGGCGTCTGTAGTAAATTTTCTTTTTATTTATACCCTGAAAATCCCACAGATCGTAGAAAAGCTGAGATAATCATAAGCGTTTCGTACAAATTCTGATGCAATCAGATTAGTAATATTTGCCAGGATTTTACTTAGAAATGTACCTAAATGTACAATTGTTTTTGTTTTAAGTATTGAATATTTATATGTTAATAAATAATCGAATCTTAGATAAGGGGGTAAATCCAATATTGTCGTTTATAGACTGCGTTTCAAAAATATTAAAATGCATACATGTTAGAGAGATGAAGAAGATTTTATATTTTGGGACTTTCTTTAATACAATGGTAAGGAAAATATATAAGCAGTGTCTATAAATCAACTATTATTAAAAGTTGATAAAGGAGGTAATTTATGTTTTCATGAAAAAATATGTGTAATGCAGCTGTACTTTGAAAACTATTTGCAACGAAGAGCTCTTTATTTGTTAACAGATTTGTACGAAGTATTTTGAAAAGATATATAAATTCCCACAGTTTTTCACATGGATGGAGTGCACTATCTCTGATATTTACTGCTAATCTTTACATCCAACATATATTTCCATTTTACTAAGATTTATACGTCCAGTGTAAAATACCCATGTGAGAGATGAAAGTGCTTAGTCCACATTGACAAGACAAATTTGAAACAAACAAAAAGATAAAACGAAAACAAAATGAAAAAAGGCTTGTAATCCACGAATTACTTTAAAAACAGAAAACAGAAAAATAAGCATCCCCTGTCATGCGCGTAGCACCAGGTGTGGAATTCTTTTATTCTAATCCGGGCTAAAACGATTGTATGTTAGTTTTTCGCTATTTAGAATCAATAGAAAGCTATTGGTTCTTTTTTCTCATTCCGCATAATCTTGCCTACTAATTTTAGGAAGAAAGTAAATAATGCTTAATTAATACAAAGCTGTCCCATACATTACTCAG
>JARWCS010352375.1:0-11005 GCA_034783895.1 Geukensia demissa
TCATCGAAAGGGATAACCAACACCAACAAAACACCCGTATTTGGACAATTCGTCGGCAACTTTTATTTCGCACTTTTTGGGACAAAGGTCATAACAAGCCTCATGCATTTCAATACTTAAAATTATGTTACATAACATATTTTCAATTCAGTTTCATGTTCCATAAATAATTGATGCTTACATATTGTTCTACTGTTCTTCACAAAGCATAAAATGGATTTTAGAAAAGATAAAAACCATGACCGGGCTTTAAGATACCACAATTCAAATTTATCAAAAATGTACGCTACAATTCAACACGATTGAAAAATAAGGATTTACAAGTCATTCATATGAACACATTTTTTATTTCGTGATTTAAGATGTCATTAAAACCGAAAAATGTCGAAGTTGTGCAGGTGGAATGACTAAAAATGAATAACATCGTAATAAAAACTATGAAACTGCATATTCTTATCAACACCGTGTTCTTAAATTATCTTCGAATTAAGCGATTGCAACTGAATACATGTTTGCTCCAATTAAAAGGTATATGTACGATATGAAGTGCATGTTGCCAATGTCAATAAATTACGAACAAGGGCTACTGCATGGCTTTCAATAGTGATAAATAACAAAAATAAAATGTAGAGAGAAAAATCAGCAAGACATCCGCGGACTTCCCTATTGTCCTCATAGATCCATGTTGGGTTAAGTATAGGCCAATGGACCGATAGCACGTCTAGAATCTTAATCAATAAATAGTCTTACCTGAAGAGTGTCAACTTTAAACACGTCGAGTAAAATGAGCAGCAGAGCAATCAACCTATAAAACAATACAACAATTACATTTATAAGTAGTCAAACAATCAAGTGTTAATGTTTTAATTACAACTGGTAGCACGAATGGTAAAGAGGATGGTCATATCTCGTGTTTTGAAAAAAATCTTTTGATTTTTTTTGTTTATTGTCTTTAAATTTGGGTTAAGTGATTTTGTATACTCGCCAATGATATTTTCGTTTCCAAAATTTTTGACAGTATATATTTATCCCTATAGAAAATCCCAATGGTTTCGAAAAGGCAATCAGGACAGAGATTAAGACTTCCTGTGACACCTCAACGACAGCAATGAAGCCGTTGGACTGTCAGTAAAGTACATTTGACCTACCATGACAAATTTGTTACAAATGTTCACATTGTCATTAATGTTTAATTAGTAAGATAATTATAAACTTCTAAGGATACTAACATTGTGTGCTTGGTGTACTGGAAATATGTAACAAAACACAACTTCTGGTACTTCTCCATTTAATAGTATTGTATTTATTCATTGATCAAATCAACCGAAAAATACACCCCCAATTCAAAACGATGACTATTGGCTATGGATTCATAATTCACAGCTTTGTATATGAAAAATCGCATGCTATCAATTAAACATATACATCACAGTAAATCTAATAAAAACAATTAAATCTATTGCATTATTATTACAACGTATATATCTGTATTACGAATTCATTTTGTTAATGAATAAAGTTAATGAATAAAAGGTATCGGAAATGACGAATACGTTTTAATATGTCGAAAGAGGAATGGTGATGGCCACTTTTTATTAAGGCCACTCCAAATTTATTACTTGTTTTTTAGATGCTGTGTTATTAAAGTAGGTACGAGTGGGCGAGTTTTTTGCTTTGAAACGACATATAACTGGTGCGCAACCTCAAAAAATTGCTGCATAAAAGCTAACTTTTGTGTCATCATCCGGATTTTGAGAAAAGCAATCTACCAAGGGCTTCAATGTGTTTATGGTCATTAAAAATTCGGAAAAGCAATTTACAAGGACTTTCACAAATTGGTGGCTATAGGAATACAGAAATCTTACCAACATGGAATTCGATAGACATGTGTTGTTAGAAATCTAATTGGGACTCGATTGATTGGTGGCGTATAGTAATACAAAATTGTCATATAGCAACAATCATAACGGGTGATTCAGAGTATTTTGTTCCAATATGAAAAATTACAACAGTCTATGCAAAACTCAGAAATGCTCTATAATGAATGCAGGGATTCTGTTTAGCTGTACACTTCACGACGACATCAAAATTGATTTTACAATGCGAGATAAAATCTGTCAAAGGAATCGTTACAATTTAATAAAACGTATCCCAAATAAGCTAGTGCCAAACAGCTTAAACTTGTCGAAAATAGGATGAAGTCAAATCTCATTTTTCGTCATTTTTATCTTAATGTTCTAAAATTGATATCAAAATGTTAAGTTTACAACTTTGTTGGATTTACAAACCTTTTTAAGGACTTACGAAATAACGTTTATATGTAAAATAGACTTTTGATACACGAAAGGTCAATGAAAAAGTACCGACTGGGATCGCTGTTGTCCGAAATCAAGGACAAATATACTACATTACAAACAAATATAACCACAGTTATGACAGCTTTCGGTGTTAGGTCGATTATTAAAAAAATGTACTATTAAATACACTACATTTCTAACTAAGTTAAAACTAAATTGTCATTTTAGTGGCCTCCATGACCTTGTCAAAGAGAAACAAAGCATAGTAAAAATAATCATGTAAACGTACAAACGTTACAAATGTCTGCCTTACAATTCCAAATATGGCCTACGGCGATACGAATACTTTTTTAACATTCTTCAGTGATACCAATTTTTATAAGACGATTTTCAATTTAAATGTTTTTATTGAAAAACCCTCTGAATAAATATTACTTGGTCTGTTTTTCTAACAAGAGATTAAGACACATTATACCGTCATTGAACCTAATTCCGCAACAATATAAGATAATTGAGAGATTTGGAAATACGAGCAGGTGTAGAATTCGTGTGGCATGGAGCAGTAAAGATAAGTATATTAATTATTTTTATATTACAAAGAAGCAAACACAAAAACGTTGAGCATCAAAGGACCAGGTATTTTTATGCTGTCATCGGGGGTTTTTGGTTGAAAATTATCCAAACTGAAAACTGAACATTTGTTTAAACGGGTTAGAAATCTAGGAAACGTTACATTGCATTTATTATATAGGAATCTCCTTGTAACAATATAACCAATACAACCGTTATAACGTTTCTGAACCCACCAAATCCCCTCTATTATTAGTCGTCTGCCTTAAACAAAACACAGTACAAAGTTTTACTGACTGCTGGGGCTGGCATATATGAAATCGACATATCACGTGCTTCATATATATCTTGCACGTGAGGTTTAAACTGTCGTTTTAAGATGCATTCTGATAACGGCAATTCTCCAATTATCACCACTAATTTGTAACTATCAAAATAGATTACATCTCTAAAGTGATATTTACATTAAATAACAATTTAAGGACAAAAACCATCCTTTTCCCCCGGGCCCATGTGACACATCTTCGTAAAACTTCAAAGAAGATATATAATCTCCTCTAACGAGACATCTACTTTGTCCATCTTTTTAATGAATGTATTAAGACCTTAAACAAATTGTTTTATAACTAGTGTGTGTATTAGCTTTAGTGTAACCTGACATTTCAAATTGTGCAGAAAGCCCTTTAAAAATTTTAGGTATTGTGACAGTCATTTGAACGTCAGAAATATCGAGATAAGATTCTGTTCAGTGAATACGAACCTTGACAGCCTTAACAAAAAGCTAGTTAAATTGAACTACGTTGAAATCAATGAAAATAAGATGCAATTGTTCAAAACACCGCTCGGGCAACACGTTTGATCACTAAAATTGTTCTCGAGTTCCCAGGTGGCCCTCGTCTGTGGGATCCGAGCGTTGTCTTAACTAAATGTGTCCAGAATTAATTATGTGAATAAAAAAATGTTATTTTTGTTAAATCAAAAATCGCTTTGATTTTTGTACGTCAATAAACGACAGACACGAAACAGTTGTTTCTTATTGTATATGCTATACCTTAAAAGTAGGTTTTATTCGGTATAAATAAACTCCATGTACAAACTATGTCGAAATTGATGATGTGCTCAACGTTGCTGTGTGATAAATTAACAATCTCCACGATGGCGAGCTGATTTTAATTGCAGAGACAATTTCGGTATCCGAGGGTTTGAGACGTGGAAGAACAGGTATGCGACAGGCATTAATCAATATCTTTCCCTACTTCTACCGTCAAAATTCAGTGCTTCGCCTGCAAATACCGTTTATCTTTGATCTAGAACTTCATTGAATAAATTGATTTGAAATATATGTAAATTACGTTGTGCCAAATTTGAATGCTCTATCTTTAAAATCTAAACCTTGTTTATCATACTAGGATTGATAGCATTAACTGACCTCAATATTTATACTAACACTGCAAATGTTCGTTTGATTATGAAATTTAATCTGCAAATAAATATTATCTACGAATATATGATATTTAAAATGTAAATATTATCCAAACACGGACAAATATAAAACTCGGTATGTAAAGTAATAATAAAGATGAATATATACGGTGATTCAAAACACGAGTCGCCTTGAATTAAATAATATTTAATTCTATTTGACAAAAACGTTTAATCTCCATGCAGACAAATATCTGAAACTGAAAATTTGCTCTTTACAACTGTTTAATATGTAAAAAGAAAGCCACAAAATCCAAATTAATTAAAAGACAATTTGAATGTGTATTCAATGTTTGAAACTGCTCATACATAAAAAAAATCAAAGCCGGATGGAATGCCGTCTAAACTTCTGCATAATGTTGCCGTCAAAAGATGTCAGGATGAAAATATGCAGTCGTGAGTTTTTCCTTTCGCCAGGGAAAACAAATACTGTACAAAGTTTTTATCTACATTGCAGTGATATGCATGTTTACTTTAGACAGAAAAGAGAACCTAAGTCAAGTTGTAAAAGATTTATCATTGTGAATAATTGTAGTATGCACGGAGTTTAGTCTCCGGTTCAAGGGGACTGGATCAATTTGTCTAACTACTAAGTCCGAGGGGCGTTATGGTGTAATTTCGTTAGTTTAATGTAGTCTTTAACAAAGATTTTAATGATTTGTTTGTTAAGTAGTTTAAATAGAACAAACCTGCATCGATAACTAGATCCTGTAGCACTTTTCCTCATAATGCGTCAAGACCCCGGAATCGGAAGCTTTTGGCCATGTTAAGATGCTTAGGAAGTCACTTGGCCATCTATCGGGGTTTACTTTCATCGAAAACATACGGTATCTATTCCAAAATAATCACTTGTATATTGGTGTAATAAAAACAAAACAATTACAAATCGTTAATTTCCGAAAAATCTATAGTTGTACACTAAGTTTGTATTCGCATTTCCATATTAGTGAAGTATATGACAATTATAAATTTAACCTTCCTTGTTTTACATTTTATAATTTTAATAACTCTCATGCAATGAAGCTACATGTTACGTAAACTAAACGCACTTCTATAACTTGTGCACAAAGACTTATCCATTTTATGAATTTTTAAAATATACTATTATAATTCAGAAACTATATCTTTATTAACAAATAACTCCTGATAGAAAACTTTAATGTTCTTCCGGTATTTATAAAAATAATTGCACATTATTTCACACTAATTAATATACGAATTCACTTTTTATATTTCATTTTTGAGTCCAGCTTTATACACATATAGTCCCGACTGACGATCACCTGTACAGTGATAAAACGAGTTCATCACCACTGATTCGTTTTGTGTGCTCTCTTACCGTGACTCTACCTTTTTCATTGGCCAATAGGAAACAATAGAAAACATGAATAAACAACGGGCTAGCCTTTTTAAATACTTAAATAAGGTTTAAATAGTACAAAATTTTACATATAGTTTATGATCTTTTCTTATTTAGAATGTTAAATAAGGGTCCGCTGGAATAGTCAAGGTAAAGAAAATATACAAGCTAAGCAGATTTAATATTTTCTTAATATCGTTTTAGCCGATGTTACTTATTTGAGTCCCACTTTATCATTTTAATTCTTGAAGGGATCTTCCGGGGTTATTATAATTATTTAAAAAACGAATGTACTCCAAATTAAAGCCGATTATAACATTAAATTGCCGGTCCAATTTTTTATAAACTATCATCATCACTATTTTCATATTGCGTTTATTTTTGTTAAATTTATTATAGTTCATGAAAAAAATTGTAGTATTTTCTCGCATTAAATTTTTTACCTTTAGTTTTAAATTTAAAATTTGGTTTTATATATAGACATACTATCTTCGATAACCTTAAAAAATATTGGTAATGTACTTTCGATTTTACAGATAATACCAAAAATCCCCTGGTAATACGTTAAGAACCAAAGACCACCCCGAAGGTTATAATATTTGTTCACTTTGACAAACTCGCAATTATTTTCCAATTATGTTTGTCAGCTGTGCAAATTTCGATTACCTCCCCTTTCGTGTTTTTAATAATCACCATTCAAATTGTTAAAGGATCCAACCAAAAACATTCGATCTATAACCGCAATGCGAACAACCAGAGTTTACATTCAACGCTTTTAAGAGTTTTATAACCCTCTTGAATTTTTTGTCGACTGACCACAATTTCCTTGGCTCTCCAAAGTTATTAACCAATATATTTTAAAACATGTTTTCCAGGTTGAACAAACAGGTTGAAGTCTTTCATTTCACACATTAAAATCAAAATTAACCGACAAATTTTATTTATTTATAAAAGATTATTAATTACGTGTATATGAGGTCGTGTCCAAATATACCAATGTATAACAATTACACTCAAGTAATTAATTCTTATTCAACGGACAATGATGTATGCTTTGGTTATGAAAAATAAGGAATTTGATTTGAATTTATTTAATGTTGTTCTGGGTATGACTTCAAATCAAATTCTTTATTTTTCATATTACAAAGCATACACATGAAAATAGTTAGGAGAGGTTAAACAAACAATTTTAGAGCCCAATGATAGCCATGGCACAAAGAGAAAGTCAGGAAACAGAATAAGGGAGGGAACATATTGATTGGATGGGGTTATTGATGAAATATGCCAAATTAGGACTGTTTTGCCCCTACTTGGATGGGAAATTGCGATTAAATAATTGAGGGAACGGACGATTGGCGGGGGAACTGTCTCGGTAGGGGCGCGTATTGACGCTTGGCTGGGAGATTTTATTTTTATGGGGCGTTTAATTGTGATTGTTTGGGTAAGATGGAAACAGGTGCTTTGGCTGGAAGATTTTGTTGACCGCAGGATGTCAAAGTGGGATTGTTGGGAAGGGACGAGTAACTTGATCAATCATTACGAGCTATTGTGAGGATTTCCTAAGAACCTGGCATTTTTTCTTCGTAAGTGAATTAAAATAAAGGGAAGAAGCTGAGGGGGAAAGAGGCTGAAATTGAACATTTTCTGCATGCGCGCATGAAAGAGGTGTGTTATTGGATTGAATTTTGGCAAAAATAGGAGAAACATAGGATTTCCATCTAAACTTTGACAAGATTTTTTTCAAGGATTAAACATGTATTTTTCATTTGTATTAAACTCGTTTCTTTTTCTTTTTTCGTTGAAAATTTATGATACCGGAAAGTTAATTGCACATATTGACTACGCCTTAGTTTTTTAACACCAACATTGTAACTTTAAATTAACAAAGCCCTTCTCTATATACATAAAAGCACCTTGACATTTAACGGCAATTACTGAAAAAGTTTAAATCTTTGCTGCCGCAAAAAGGAAAAGGCAAAGCTTTAAAAAGGCGGAACCATGTGCAACTTTTTTTCATGGTCGACATGGTGTAACAGCATAAACTAGATCCATCTACTTTAAATGTAAAATCTTTTTCAAAATTAAAGCGTGAATTATGGAGTAATGATAGTTGTTTCATAATGCTACTTTATATGTACCCAAATTAATTATAAACTATAAAACAAAGTATCAGTATGTCTTTTCATTGTTCCCCATCCCTACCGGAAGGCAGCCTGTGTATAGGAATAAGTGTTTGGTTTCGCCACGAAGAGGTAGAACCTCCACATAAAGGGGAGTGCGTTAGTTGGATGAAGTATGCCTGCCCTTAATATTGATTGATCATAGTAGGCCTTTGTCTCTACGACATTGTTCGCCCTACTGTCATAATGTGACCAACTACATAACACACTAATTGTTGATCAGTTATGTTTCTAATATTGAGCCTACATTGAAATATAATTCTTTTACCAATATTGTACTCGACCTGTTTAATACCCAATGCTTTCTTGCTGTTCTTAAAGCACTTCATCGACAAATCAAACGATTCCGACATCCCAATTGTTCATTCAACTTTCCCCACTTGCCATCTCTCTTAGTTTAATTTTTCGTTATTAGATATGTACATATATTTATATATAAATATTAGTGTGAATGCATGTTGTTATTGTTTTTATTGAAAATTGGAGTATGATCGATTTCTTCATCTTTTGAAAAGGAAAAACAGTATTAAATTAAACGTTTAATTTTCACTGCAATAGTCATCTACCTGTCAGAACTAAAAAAGTTCCGCGTGTGTTAATTTTGCCACTCTGGCGTTGCAAGGCTTTCGTAAGTTTTGGACATAGCACATCCGTAAATACATAACAAACGTTAACGTTGGTGTGACCACACTAAAATAAAAGTGATCATATACATGTAAAAATTGTGATTTTAGTTCACAGACACGCATCATTTTGAGGTTGGGTCCGAAACTATGGATGAAACATTAATTAGTAGACAAGTTATCAATTCTGGAAAAGGGTTTTAGAATTGTTTGAATATTAAAGATAATTATAGTTATCTTGAGTATTTGCAAATAACAATGTTTGTATTTGCAGATTGATGTACAAATTTAGTGTAATCTTCTCAAATATGGTGACCACTTCCTCTCGGGGGAATTTAGATGTTACATGTTAAATATTTCAAAGATAACTAAAATCGTTTGATTTTTCGTTATTAGATATGTACATATATTTATATATAAATATTAGTGTGAATGCATATCTTTAAATCTTAATTGATTACAAATAAAGAATAATCACCTTTAGACATCTTAGACAAACCACCAGCGGCTTGGTTGGAAATGACCAAGTTCCTTTTTGGGATATATGCAATTCTAGGAATTTCAAGGGGAAATTTTAATTTTAGGACTGTATAGCTTTTTCCAGTTATGTCAAAGCAATGTACGTATGAAACAAAACCGTTTTCACCCGTTTCTTGTATGATGGTTCATATTTCATAACTCCAAAAACAAATTTTTAATATAAAGCAAAATTACGGAGGTTCAATGTAACTTGTTATTAAAACACAATCATCATTTTAATTGTTTCGTTGATTCAAACAGTGCCCGTGGCTCTTAGCGCACAAATTGCCCTCTGGACTTGAGTTTTGGTCTCTAAGTAAACGGTCTATTAATGGTCAATCATTTAAACAATTGTATCAGGTATGAACATCGATTAACAATCTAAGATCGAATACATCAATCTTTAAATCTTAATTAATTACAAATAAAGAATAATCACCTTTAGACATCTTAGACAAACCACCAGCGGCTTGGTTGGAAATGACCAAGTTGCTTTTTGGGATATATGCAATTCTAGGACGTTCGTTTACTTCTCGACGGTATGACGCATTTTTTAAAAGAAGTGAAATAAAATATTAAACTAAGCAACAAATGTCAAAATTTCTTCAAATGCTACGCGATAAGTCCAACGTTCGACTACCATAATGTTTCCATAAGAATTTGAACTATACAACTGTGGCGCACAACACACGAGACAATGGTATATGAATGCCAATTAAGGAAACGACAATAATAAATCAGAGCTTAAATTCTGTAGGCATAATTTTATAATAATTCTAAAAGCGCTGTTTATGCTTTGCAGCAGGGTCAAAACCTCTTTTAGTATAAATGCGTTATTGAATTTATTTAATCATTATTTTTCTCTGTTTTGTCCCAGATTTCGGTACTAGCAATCGAACAAATAACTGGTCTGTTGATATCTTCTTTTGAAGGACATAACATAATTTATTTCTTACTCGATATGAATGACAATCCTTTGTGTGAATATGTCATTTGCTACTAAAATGTGCCATATCACAGACATTTTAAATTTAAGTTGCACGACACAGTAAATGAAAACAAATGTCAAACCCCAACTGAAATGAACCTCCAAAAAACAAAATCAACAAAGGCTAGACCACATGCAAAATATTTCAAATAGTACTGAATAACCATCGTGAAAAGCGGATAAACAATAACGACATCTCAGCTTAGTTTCACCAGCCACAGACTTTTTAGGAACACATTGACGCAAACGTGATAGATCATTATGCGAAAGAACAGTCACAGTAAGGCATGCCAATTCTCAATATAAACACTTATTCTTTATCAATAAAAATTGAAAATACTTTGCATAAATAATCAGGTTCATTGCGAACTTCAGTAACAAGAAAAAATTATTACCACACACCTGGAGTAAAAAAATAATAACACAGGGAGAGACAGGGTTTTGGACACAGATTTCTTCGGAAAGATGGGAATCCTTATTGTTTGGAAAAATGCATAATAATAATATCTTTCAGAAGCAATTACTATAATTTAATACGCATATATACTTACCTTATATAATTAAAAATCATGGAACCGAAATCTTCCTCCGTCCCGGTTAGTCCACATACTAACAGATAAGATTCTATTGTGACACACTTTCTTTCTTCATTTTAAAACACTTTAAATTTATTGAGTTTTATATTTAAGTGTATACATTTATAGATGTACATGTAATATGACGTCACACTTAGGAAGTGACAAGAGTAAAACAGAACGTAGGTCCAGTTTACGTACGAGAAAAATAAAATTGTTTGAATTCTTGCCATTTTTGGAAGTTTGCCTTAATCTCGAATTTAAAAGGTATGTTCACCTTATCTTGCATTAAGTTGTTGATACTTGCAGAGGTTGGGCAGCATACATATATATAAATCGTAAATAGCGAGGCGATATTTACACAAAACAATCACTTACTGAAATATCATACCCATGTCTTGTTACGTAACA
>JARWCS010352385.1:0-11004 GCA_034783895.1 Geukensia demissa
CGTGTTTTGTGTTTGTTCATTGTAACAAGTTTGTCAATATACAGGACGTCTCCGTTCTAGCCACATATATGATTGTCTAGAGTATCTTTGTGTTTATATGATTTAAAGCATTTAGTACATGGATTTACAACCGTGTTTTGTGTTTGTTCATTGTAACAAGTTTGTCAATATACAGGACGTCTCCGTTCTAGCCACATATATGATTGTCCAGAGTATCTTTGTGTTTATATGATTTAAAGCATTTTGGACACTGGAATGGTCGATCTGCTGAATGTGATGACATATGCCTCTTTAATCGGCTCAGACTGCCAAATTTTTTGCCACATTTTTCACAAACCGGAATATTTTCATCAGCAACATGGTGTGTTCTATTATGCATATACAACCCCGAACTAGAAGTAAAGCTTTTTGCACAGGCTCTGCAAAAAAATATTTGAGAAGCTTGGCTCTCATTTGGTACATCAATTTGTCTAACATTTGGATAGGACCTGAATCCTCCCCTAGCAGTTTTCTCCATAGTATGGTCACAATGTTCTAACTGGACCATACTTTTGTTGTCAACAACTGGACTATTCATATTACAGCAACTTTGTTCCAAGGATTTAGGACATGCAATTTCTAATTTGCCATGACTCCTAAAACTATCTTCGTTTACTGGCAGCCTGTTCCCTGCATAAACAAAGAAATATTGTTCAGTTTTGTTTTTAATATTCTAATTTGTCTTACTGATAATCACACTCACGCTAGTACCAGCTACCAAAGTCCTCAAATTTTCACAAGAAAAGATGTATTAAGAAACTTTATGTCATTACCACATAGTTTTCAACTTAAACTTGGGTTTCAACTTATATTTTAAAAATCCATTACATCATTTTGTCAAATTAATCAATTATATCATATACCAACATCAAAATGCTTTTTTTCTTTTTAAAATAAACTCAAAGTACATTGTTAACACCATTACCAATTAACTACAAAACTTCCCATTGAATAATGGCAGTAACAGTTACTAAAACTGCTGCTAAGATCAGACATGATTTTGCCAATGTAGAAATAAAGCAGAAATGGGTTACCATAAGCTGAATTCCATGTGTAATAAAGGATGCAATAAATCCTGGTTTTGAAAAGGGGAATTCAGCTAAAAAGCGAAAAAAATCATATCTGTAAGATAACATCAAAGCTCATTTGTTTGGGGTGTTATGCTGCTTCAGTCTAACATAACAGTCAGTAGGGAGAAAGCCAATGTTCCGAAGATAAGCAATGAATTTCAGCAGGTGACTGACAAACCTTGCAAGTGTTGTGCGAAGATTTCATCCCTTTTATGAGCAACCTTATTCAATTCCCTCTGTTATTCTCGTGGTTGGAATGCAATCTCTCTGAAATTTACCCCATATCTTTTCATTTTCATATCTAAGGCATCCAAGAATCACAGACAAAGCTGATCATCCCAAATCAGAGTTAAATATTCACTGCATTCCACAAAATACCAGACCAAGCAATCTAACCCAATCATCACAATGTTAACAATGAACACGACTATCAAATGCTACACATGTACCAACCATTACCAATAATACAAATATCAATTACAATGACCATCAAAAAGAACTATGACCCTCCACTATCATCAATTATTTGAAGTTTAATTGTAATAAAACAGTTTCAGTTTTGGAACTTTTTATTTTATTGCTATTGTCTACAGATATACATACAATCAAAGCTATATTACACATAATATAATTTAAGAAATATCATTACAAATAATTTCTGTTTTATTACATTCTTGGAGATCTGGTTTCAATCTTTCTTCCAAAAAACATTTGCAAAAAGTACATATATTAATTTTTACATAATCATATAAGATTACATAATTCAATAATGGCAGTTTATTTGGACTGAATCTAGAGAAGAAAATAAACCACAGTGTTTACACTAAAAAACAATTACTGAAATTACTTACATCAAAACCATGATATTATTTTTGGCACAACAATGAAACGGTAAAAGTTCAGTAAATAGAAAAGGAAGACATTTTAAATAAAGTTTTGTTTTAAGTAAAATATTATGTTTTTTATTAATGTTTTCATATTGTATCTATATTTTATATAAAATTAAGAGATTTAAGCTATTTTTATGTTTTGGTCAGCATCTATGTTAGTCTGCAAAAATACCAAATGTTCAGACTCCTTTAAAAGCCTTGTTCCTTGACAATTTGTTCTATTTAATTCTAGTTTATAGATGATGCCAAGCATGTAACTAATTTGACTTCCTATTACCAAAACAGTGAGGCTCCTCTAATGGTCCTAAGCAATAAATTGGAAAAAAGTTAAATAAAAAATCAAACTATTTTAGTTAAATAAAAAATCAAACTATTTTCCAGTGTTATTTTTAATTAAGACTGAGATTTTACTTCCGATTTTCCATTTAAATATGAATGGGAAAAAAATTAAACTTTGAAAATTGGGGAATAATAAAACCAAATGACTGTAATTTAAATGATGATGTAGGTGTCTGAAATGGACTATCAAATATTGCTTGATTTTGAAGTGATGGCAAAAAGCTACTTTTTATGCACACTTTCATTATATAAAATTTTTTATCATAATTCAAAGCAATTACCCCACCAATTTTTCAATCAATAACAATGTTCTAATGTACAAATCTGAACCACTTATTTACATATTTTGTCTTTTATTCCTGCATAAATTGTAATTTCTGTAGATGACGGATTTTACGTTTACACCTTTTTCTACTGTCACTACATTTAGAATTAACCAGCTGGTGAAATATACTCTCTGTTACTGATGGAAATCTTCCACAAACAAAACCTACAAAATATAAATACAATATCTCATGAAAAAAGCACTAAAAAAATCAAAATTCTTCAGTATAAATGACAAACATAGCTTCCAAATCTTTAACAACTAATTTTTAGAATACACGTTTTTACATGTAACACTAATTTAAAATCATATATAAAGTTAGAATTTATTGCAATTATCATCCAATGAAGCATCATCAGTCATCGGTAAATTTGATTATCTCCCTTGGCCATGTTATAACATCAGGAATTTCGGATAATATTACATGTTTGCTATTTTTGTACCTTTGATTGCCCCAAGAACATTAGCATCAATAGCTGGTCTGGAATCTGAAGGTAGCTTGCCACCAAATGGTAATCTCCCCTTAGCACAGTGGTCTGCCAGGTACTGGTCATCAAAGTACATTTCAAGTAGACACCTGATCATCTTGCTTGGCTCTTTAGCACTGATGGCACAGATTTTGTTGAGTTGCCAGGCACTACACATCACATCTGTACCAGGGTAGAGCTCAATCTGAAAGGAGAAATGTATTGAATGTAGAAAAAGATGTGGTACTATTATCTATGAACGGTCATCCAAAATGTTAAAATTACAAACATTTACTGACTGTCTTAAGGTCTTCAACAAAGGAAAATTATCTAAACCATAAGGCCAGCTGTAAAAGGTCCAAAATAAAAGGTGATGATATTCAAAGGTCAACAATCGGCCTGATTAGTAAACAACGTAAAACAAATAATTCCTAAACATAATAAAAATGACATCCACTGGATTTCAGGATCCTAGCTTACGACTGGCACATGCAAGATGTTGCAGTGTTAAACATGTTTGTGAGGGCTCAACCCCATAACTTTGGAACTTTTGTTCAGGATCACAATTAATGAAATGGAATAGAAAACAAAAGTTGTCACTGAAAAGGCATAAATTAATAACTCTGCACTTCCTGAAGCAGCCATCTGAATTCTCAGAGTGAAGTGACCTTAATATCACTTTGCAAAAAAAAACACAGCAAAACTTGTGTAAATCAACGACCCTTGGGACTGAGCATACTGCTTCAATTAGACAGGTATTAAGATTAGACTTATATAAAATGTGTTGGTCATACAAGGGTTTTACTGCAGCCATTTAATAGTTAACACTGCAATCAATTTATACTTCTGAGCTATCCAAACCATAAATTTCAAAAAGTTTTTGCTTAAAGGAAACATCTGAATATAGCATTCAGAATATCCACAAATTTAGCTTAAGCTGCATGTACTAAATGACAATAAATCAACGGATAGTGTGTTGACAACATTTGTTGAAAATTCAAACTAAAGTTCCCTTTCTGTTGTATAAACAAGGTCTTTAGTTAGGTTGTGTTTGTAATGAATGACATTCAACAATGATTTCCATTTGGTGTCGCCACTGGACTACCAGGCATTTCTAAATTGTAATGTTAGTTTTCGGTTGGCATGTGTTTGAGAATTGTCTGTTGGGCATAAAATTTATCTGAAACGCGAGTCAGGGAAATTTCAGATTATACATGTAATTTTATGTAAGCTTACCTGCTCATCACCTCCTGTTGTCATTCCTGTTTCCAACAGATCATAAGCACTTGTCTTATCAAAGGCTTCCTCAAATGATGTCCGTGCTCCCATCCGACTTCTTACACCTATACACAATGACAAGAAACAAATCAAGTTCTGATCAATACAGATTTGTGATTTATAAAGCATGCATCGACTTCTTTATATACAGAAGTACACATTTTTAATTGTTTAAATCCAATTCAAGAATACCGAGATTAAATGTCCACAAATATCTTCCAGCAATTCCTCATTGGCATTATTACAAAACAAACAGCTCAACAGCAACACAACAGATCAAAGATATTATCAATGAAAACCTTATTCACCGACTGAATTACTCCAAATAAACTCTCAAACCATAAGGAGAAATGAATCTGGACTCCACAACTTTTCGTCCAGTCTATTATAGATACTTTACTGAAAGCAAATAAATTCTCAAACCATAAGGAGAATCCATAAGTTATTGGCCAGTCTTTTTATAAGAACTCTCAAAAGCAAACTTTACTGAAAGCAAAAGTACTAAAACAATCTAACCCTGTCAAACAAAGTATCAAGTGATATTTATATCTGTCAAATTTTAACTAATTGTGACATTTAAAAAAAATTTTCCCTTAGTAATTCCATGATGAGATATCATCTTACCCCAAATTTCCAATGTATAATAAATGAACCTTTTCAAGAAGAAAATGAACTGGCAATAAGTGTTTTTGGAAGTTTTTACATAGAAATTTATTTTACAAATCAGTCTTGATACAAAGAGAATTTTTATTTTCTGTACTAACTATACATAAGACAGTTCAATAATCAATAGTTACAAGTCTAATATCTGATCCACTAGAGTTGAAAGGTCAATGATGGTAAAATGTTATAATTTTTCAAGTTGTTACTACAACAACTATTCACACCCTCAACATGTACCTGCTATTTGCATAGTCACAAAAAATTTGTTCAAAAAGCCAGGTAAAATTGGTTGTCTTTATAGTAACCACAACTAATCAATTCAAATAGAATCGATATGCACTTTACTAGAAATTTGATCAAAGCACAGGTAATACTATACAGGTGTTGTTAAGAAATTAGATCCAGTTTTTTTCTTCAATCATACAGGTGAAAACAATTATTGTCTTTGATCATACTGGTGTGAAAAACGATCATTAGATCCAGGTGTTTTTCTTTGATCCAAACATTTTCTCAGTTTCACGGATCAAATTAATTTTTCTAGAAATAGTCGGTTGTGAAACTTCAAACACTTGGGCAGCTTTATACTGAGTCATACGTCCTGACATCACAGCCTCCAATGCTTTTTCTAAATTCTCCTTTTCATACATAGTATGTTTTGTCCTGGGGCGTTTCCTGCGTATTTCTGAAATAAATTGAATTCAAAAATAAAATAAACTGCAGAGATCCTTTAACAGTGAACATTATCAATAAGCACCAACACCCGTGAATGCAAACAATACAATGTATAACCCTTTATAAACTTCATCAATTATAATTACTCTAAGTGTTCATACATTTATAGTAAAAATCAAAGATGCTAAAAGTCCCTTAGCTGAACAGATCAAGAACCAGCTCTGTCTCTTGAAATTTGTAAAGACAAACTTGTAAATCATTTCACTATTTTCATTTGGCTTACAACTGCACAACCCAATATCGCTGATAGATTTAGAGGCATCCCTTTTTTGTATCTGCACACATCCAAAACATGTATGCTATACAGGTAATAGTGCGTTCAATCCACCTCCATAGTGATTTTTGCCATAATCAAATTTAAATCTTTATCAAAATGATTAGGTCAATCCAGTATCTTTCATTTACAAATCCCAAGCTGAAAAACACAAACTGCCTTCAAGAACAGACAACCATGACTAAAATTGAAAGCCATCAGAACACAGAACATTAGATTAGAAAGCCAATTAAAACTTAAAATGTTTTATTGGAATTCTTCCATATTACCTTCATTAAGAAGTGGTATTTTGATCCCCCAAAAAAATTTATATTCCAAGGTGCAATTATTAACTTTAAAAGTGAAAGAACTTAAATGTCATCAAGTCTGACAAGTGGGCATGTAAATGGCTTCAGGGCCATCTGATCTTCCAGCAGTGGCATAGACTCAGTGTATTGTAAAGTCCTATTCACCAGTGTTTTATACAATTGTGAATTTCCTTGTAATGTGTATGTAAATTTGAATCAGCATTTGATACACAATGGAAGGCAATATTCCACTGTAATAGGACTCTATATATATTTAGTGGATTTTTTTATACATGAAATGACATTTATCAAACATATTTTGGTTCAAATATTTATTTCAAAACATCAGTACACTAAGAAAATATAGAACATCTACACCAAGAGTCCAGAGAAGTGTTTTCGTAGGATATACACAAATCATTCATAGCCATGAAACTTTCCAATACTGGTATAATGCATGATAATTAACATAAACATTTAAGGTCATATAAAATCTTTTACTTGTATAAAATACACTAGAAGAAAATTTCCCTATGCAAAATGGGGGAGGAAATAATTTACTCAAAAACTAATGTTCTATGATATAGCCCTCAGAGAAATTGCCCCATGTGAAATGTCCCTAAGAGAAGTCACCACAAATGAAATAAATGATAGAATTTGCCCCAAAGGAAAATAAAGTTATAGTCTATTATTGAATACTTAATTATGAGAGAAAACCTTGTTTAGTAAGTAGGATGTCTGAATATTAACCATAATAATTTTCCTAAAACAAATCAACGGAAACTGAGAAAAGTTTGATTTTTTACTTTGATCAATATTTTTTTTCACTGAATACAAATACTGTAAGATAATTAATTAATTAGTATTTGTCAGGTGTTTAAATTAGACAATTTAATGATATATCAAGATAAGATATTTGGCAAATAACATTTGTACTATTAGATTCTGCATGGCTTGAAAACAATCTCCACATTAATCAGTATTGCGTTAAAATTTTTCTTTCAAATTTTGTATTTGTTCAAAAATGTAAAACTTTCTCTTCTACGAACAACATGACGGGAAATTGTTGGTTGAGAAACACCAAATACAATGGCAGCCCGACACTGTGACATTGTCCCAGAGATGACAGCATCAACAGCTTTTTCTAAATTCTCTGGTAGGTACTGAGCTTGTCCTCTTGAACTACAGCCACCAGGACGCACGTCTGGAAATATACAGAATTAAGTTTAAAAGTTTTATACTTCGGTCAAAGAATGTAAAAGGTTGCCAGTTTCATAATTTTTATCTATTACAGATTCTAGCATATCTATATAAATATAACTACACCAGTCAATTCAACGCAGTCATATACTGTTTATAAAAGGAACATTTTACAGCTAAAATGCCTCCACCGACTTCCAGCATGCTTGAAACAGAATAATCCTTGGCTATTATTTTAATATTACCATGGAAACAAGGAAGTATTTTTCACCAAATTTTTTAATCTTTTACAAGATGGCTGAGACACAGAGAAACAGAGACAACTACTTGTGTAAATCAGTGTTTTTTTCTTCAGAGTTTTTCACAGATGATGAATCTGAGTGTTGCAGGACAGATTGGTAAAGAGTAACAGCTTGAGAATCTTTCAATCGCTGCATTCTAAATCCCATTTTGGAAAGATTTCGAGAAATAGTAGGTTGTGTAACACCATATTTTATAGAAGCTTGTGATTGGTTGAGTCTTCCAGAAGTAACTGCTAAAATAGCTCTTTGTAAATTCTCTGGAAGAAAATGTCCAGCTCGACCTCTTGAACTTCTCCTTGAATATTCTGAAAAGATAGTAGAAGGCAGAATTTAAGACTTGTACAAGCAAGGCAAGAATTTGTCTCATCAACATGATAATCTGTCTCATGGACATTCATCCACTATCCAAAGGTGAGTACATCTAATGGCACACCATGTAACTTCATAGCATGTTATGAAAATTTCACCTCATTCAAGTCAGGACAGTAAAAATTTCAATGCGGCATCAAATTTCAGCCCAATTGTATTTTGTTCAATCCAAATAACAACATCTTAATACAGACAGACTGCCATGCTCCAATCTAGTGGACAGACATGGCACATCCAAGGGCAGCATTTATCAATCTTTATACCAAGTAATACTGAAAACATTCCAGTCTACTTCTTAAATGGCACAAGAACACAAAATTTTAAAGAATTCACTTTATTATTTTAATGAAATGAACTACAACACAAACCAAATAATGAACACTGACAAACACAAAAAACAATGGAACTTTTGGAATGGGGATAAAGAAGTGGGAAAGAAATGTCCAACATTCAAGAAAAGACAAACATGCAAACGAAACAAACAACACTTATGAGAATAATTCCAAATACATGTGTATCTCATAGAAAGCAAAAAATATGCTATCAATATTCAATTTAAATGTCAGGCAGAGTTATTACATAGTATCTTTACAATCAGTGTTCATATCTGTTTGTTCAAATGATACTTTTGAATCAGTGTCCATTTCCATTTGTTCAGTAGCAGCTGTTTGCTCAATTAAAGCCTCGTGATGCTTTTTAAATCCAATTTTAGATAATCTTCGAGAAATAGTCGATTGAGTGACACCATATTTAGCAGCTGCTTGAACCTGGTTCATTTTTCTGGAGGTCACAGCCAAGATGGCCATTTCTAAATTTTTGGGATTATAAAAACCAACTCTACCACATTTAGCCCTCTTCAATGCCAATTCTGAAATGATAAAGAACACCAGATTTACCTAAAGTTACTTTTTATATAATTGGGTCACATGCAAACTACAAGGTAACTTCACAGACATACAAGTTACTCCAATGTCCCAATAAGCCACCAGTTTGTAAAATTTTGCTTTGTTTCACAACACTGCTCTCAGATAAATTTCCTTCTCCTGTTTGTACAGAGAGAGTTACCGGTAACTTAAATACCAATTGACCCTTACATCATTTAGTTCAATTTTAATTTTCATCTACTAATTAGCAGTCTCCTGTTTTAGAAATATTAACCCCTTTTCAACCTAATATGAGTTTTATGTTATCTTTCACAAACACCAAAATGTGTAGTGTATATATTGTTAATCCCACTTGAAAGTAAGTTTTGTTGTCACATCATACTATATGCATGTAGATCCCAAAATTCCATGTCAGAAGTTGACAGCTGCAGGCTCAAGATATGCTTTTACTGTGGTATTTTTGTCAGGTATCTTATTTTGAGTGAAATTGTGCTTGTACAATTATCTAATATAAAAATAGGAGATGTGGCATGATTCTCCATGAGACAGAATTTAAACTTTTAATTTAATTTAAGCAGATAGATTGGCTATAAAACCTTCAGAATTTTTCTTGACAAATATTGAATGATTTAACTAAGGTCATCTATGAAATGTAATGCAATTGTGTAAATTTATTCAAAATTAACCAGAAATAATTCATGTGATTTGTAAAAAGGTGTTACTTACAATGCAGACTTAACCATCCAACCCAACTAACTGCAATTTTCAAACTTTGTGATCACTATATAGTTCCATTTTGAGTATGTGCCAACCTGAATATAAGGAACCTGTTCTGCCATTGTCAGAATTTAATATATTACAGTCTAGTGGCATTTAAAGCATCAGTATAACAGATAAGTTCAATTTTCACAGAATTTGGTTTAGTCAGTTTCAATACAATATGAAATATGTTGATATTAATTGTCAATATTTTTTTGTTTCTTTGATTCATGTTGTTTAAAATTTGCATTGCGGATTATTATTTCAAGGGCATACTGGAACTTTGAAATTTTTTCTCAGAGCTTAAATAAATTTCCATTGTAAATGGTAAGTTACCCTATCTAAAGCCAAAATATTGTATTTCCAGCAGTTTGTGTTTTGGGACTGAATATTGAAATTGAAGGTTTGCACTCTTTTTACAGTTGCTTTTGAATGCTACGAAAATTACTGATTTTATTTTATTTCTGTCCATGTAAACCATAATTTTTTCCCACAAAAATTGGCAAAATGTTACTGATACCTGCAAATGTTAGCCAGAAGACTTTTTTATTCCTAGATCATCCAAATTGTTTCTCTTCATAAAAAAAAATAGAAAAGCCATACCAAATCTAGCAAGACATGTTTTTAAAAGAACTAGGTTTGTTTTCAACTGTGTTTGGACTTTTAACTAGCTGTCAGAAACAGCCTGTACTATTTGAGGTCAGAACATCTCATCTCATTTGTTTTATTTGTTATGGTCTGTGTATTATGTATCGACTTTAAAAGTTTAATCTTATGCAATCTGTTTTTAAAGTTTGTTTTTATGTTGTTAATCAAACTACTGTTCCAGGTTTGTGGGAGGGTTAGGTACTTACAGGTTTAACCCTGCCACGTACTTTAAGTGCCTGTCCCAGGTTATGAACCTGTCATTAAGTGGATGTTTAACTTACTTTTTTTACATTGTATATGTATCTGGCAGATAGTTGTTACATTTGAATATCATCATTAAGTCGCCCAAACGTTAGTCCCGTTTCTTATTATTATTATTATTATTATTATTATTATTATTCTTCTTAACCCTTCTTTTGTCCGACACATTTCTCGAAGGAGGGTGAACTCAAGTTAATGAAACTTCACAGGAATGTCA
>JARWCS010352396.1:0-11004 GCA_034783895.1 Geukensia demissa
AACTCTTCAAAATCGAGCATAGTTACCGACATGACGCTTGTATGTAAACAAAGATGGAAAAGTGTGAATTTTACGACATAATTCTTATATAAATGGAAGCCAAAACCTTACAACAAGTCTTCAACAATAATCACCGCTCGACTGATGCGTTGACTGACTGTACTTTAATTGAATTTTAAATGTGTAAAATTTGTGTTGAAATTGGATCACCATATTACCTAAAAACATCGCAAGTCATGAATGAAAAAATCATGCCAAGCCTAGAAGTAGGGAACAAAAAAGATTTTCTGGATCCTAATACAATTATTTATAAAAGTTTTCGGGAAAAAATATTTCAGTCGATTTTATCATCCTGCTTTTTCAAGATCCCTAACTATTGATCAGTTTCTACATCCTGCTTTTTCAAGATCCCTAACTATTGATCAGTTTCTAGTAGAACCTGATCAATAGTTAGGGATCTTGAAAAAGCAGGATCTGAGTACATTAACGCGGTTCAAGAAATGTAATTAAACTATTCTAAAGGGATGATTTCAAAATACGTTAAAAGTTTTTGGACTATTGTGCTGAGGTGTGGTGAAGTCCTCGACTGTCACTTCACGTCTTTCTTTGTCAAATAAAAAATAGCGTATTAGGGTGAGGGCGAATACTTTAAAAACATCTTTAATCCGGGGCAAGGATTGTGTCCTTACATTCTTACAATACTTTTGATAACAGCGAACCTATAGGGGCTGGATATTTACATCCAACCTACATTGCGCATGAACATTTATTTTCACCCGATACAAGGACATTTATATAACTGAGAAGATGCATTAACTCCCCCAGACAATGGTCGTACCATTTTACAAATTTAAAGACAAAAACAGTCTTGCTCAAATTGTCCTTGCGAATGAATACGCGTAGTCCCCTCCTCCCCGACATTGCGTGCATAAAGTCATTAAGAGATGAAAAGTGAAAAAAGTTGATATGGTGAGAAATGTGGTGATGAATGAAGTTTTGAAAAAATGACATTTCAAGTTTCGTGCTGGATGCATTTGTTGGGGCATTTTTTTTGGACCAGCTATTGTGTTTGAAATTGTTTACACTGTTACACAATTTTGCGCCGTGGCCATCCCAGATCCCCGTATAAAACTTAATTTGAAATGAAACTCGAATAATAAGCTTATATTTACCTTTAATACTGTTATAAAAGAACAAAAAAATAAATGTCCTAAGTTTATTCTTAACGGTTGCCATGTTTAGATTCGATTGCATAGAATTTTTTGTTATTTTGATAAAGGAATGAGGACGAATATCGCTTAAACCGAATATCGAAGGTCTGCGAGTTGGAAGCTACATCGAGGGTCATTGCACTCTCTCACCCTTTTAGCTTTATGCACTCTGAAATTGGCCCCAAACTAACAAACGGTTATTGAAGTAAATTGACCGTGACGTGATCAAATTACAGGTAAAACTCGACTGATCGGGTGTGATAAGCTGGAAAATTATGTCAACTTTGAAATTTTTTCCTGACGCAGTGCAGTAAAGAACAGAGCCCAAATTTCGCACCTGTATTAATTGACATTTTAAGAATTATTAGAATTTTTTTCGAAGAAATTGGTGATCCTGATTTTTGGAGATCACAAACTAAAGAGACCCACCGTAAGAACCTTGTAAAGGGATTTGTGAAGAAAGTATTTATATATTCAGTAATTTACAATTGTCTACATTGCTTTTGTAAAAGATCATGCTATATGCTACATAACAGTCTGTATTTTAAAGATTTTAAATGACTTTTTGAAAACTTGCAACTAATATAAACAATTTCGTTGGACTTTTTTCGCCTCGTATAATAGAGAGTTCCAAATCTATTGTTCGATTTTAAGTAGCTATCGCCCTGTCTAAATCGCCGCAAATCAAAAATCGTGTATGCGTAAAATAAAACTGCTCTTATCCCAATATTATCAAAAATGTACATTTAACAGAACAATAAACATAAAGACAAGACTATGACCACATTTTCTGACTTCGGACAGGCACATGAAAAATGTGATGAGATTAAACTTGTTTACTGGGATCCTAACCAATATAGGATGCTATGATTCGTGAAGTTAAGTAGGAACAGCATTAGTATTTATATTGACTACTGATTTAATATAGCTTTTATAATAGAATCAAGTCAAACTTAATGCATAACATAACATTCCGTACAGTCACATTGAAATATTTAAGTCCTTTTTATATAACTTTATAGAAGTCGTAAGGCTTCTTTTTATTGCTATTTCAAGAGCATCTGTGTTTTCCTTGATTTTTGATCATTGATTGTAAACAGAACTAAGACATATCAATGTTTTCTTATTACAGCCAACATTGGTGGACAGATGGGTTTATTTCTCGGAGCTAGTATTTTGACAGTAATAGAGTTATGTGAATTTGTAATGTTTGTTGCTTGTTCAATTGGTAATAGAATGTCGCGGCGGCGTACAGCAGTCCAAGCTTTTTCATGATTGCAATCGTAAACGTATTTATATAGATAAGAATCACTAGGTACCCATTACAATTGATTAGTCGATTTGTAAGCATGTTTAAAAAATAAATCGAGTTTCTCAGGCATCGACCATGTGATTTCCCAAGGGGTCCTACAACTTTATCTCGGACAAATTGTTTTTGCCTAGGCCTTGTTTTGGGGAACAGAATATATTATTGAAAAAGAAATTTGATTTTAAATTTTGATTTGAAATGGGGTAAATATTGGTACCGATTATTAAATGTCAAATTTTTACCACTAAAATTTAGAGCTATAAAACTTTAAAACCCAAATAAAGTAACATTATCGTGATTAAACAAAATTATCATTAAATGAAGAATATGAAATACTTTCCTACTTATATCTTTGTAGGCGTATTTTAATTATCTTGATCTCCTTTAATACGTGTGTCTATTTATTGTTACATTACATTTATGATAATGTTTTCTTTTGTATAAAAATATACAATGCTTATAAAAAGATTAGTTATTTCGTAGTCAAACTACAAAAACCAGAAATTCGAGGTATATAAAATATCATGTTCACAAAGAAAGAAAATAAAACACAACATAGAAAAGTCAAAATTTTATAAAAATAAGAGAATATAAGCTCAGATTCTTTTAAAGCTGAAAAATATAACATGCATTAGCAGCTCTGTCTTTCTAAGATATTCGGTTCTGTCGTTTTAATTATAATAAAACATTATCAGGCTTGGTAACAAAATGCCAATGACCAAAATAGTGATGAAGTCAACCGTCCAATTAGAAAGTATCTGTAGCTGTCAGATATAAATTATTTGGTCTAAACGTTTTTCTTTACAAGTTTCATATCTGGAAAAAAATATTGACTGTAAAAATATAAATTATTGTTTCTTGGAGTTTCGAAATGATGTATTGTAAGTTAATTTGTAAATAAGTTTCTCTCTAGTAGGATTGTATAAATTTCTGTTTCCTTTTTTAAATTTGTATGTTTCTGCTTTTGTTTCCTTTGATTTTACCTTGAATACTTGTGGGGGTTAGATTTAGATCCAATTAAACTAGCTTCATCCAATCACATACACGTGCCTGTCCGAATTCAGATATTGTCGTAGATTATTCTTTGCGATAAATGTTTTGTTGCATGTACATTTTGTATTGTATTCAGGTGAGAAGCATTGGTATTTTAAGTATGGAGTTATAATTTTTAGGCGATTTTAGAGCTTTTACCAAGGAGTTGGATTCCAACCTTTTTGCAATTCTTGTGGAGACCTCTTGATATTTGAATTCTCTCTGTTTTTTTCTCGTAAAATGTAGTATCTGACTATCACATATCTTTTCATTTTCATTAACTTTTTTATGTATTTAGCATTTTTATAAGATCTCAATAAAGTTGAGTGTAATGCATTTACTGTTTTTATGCCTAGATAAAATTTGTCCCATGTTATCAAATCCAAAAATATATTGTAAACCCAAATTTTCTTCTGCTTCTGCCTTCTAACTCCAGAAATTATCGGTGTATCTCAGCTACTTGCAGAACTGGTATTTGTAATTAAAATATGTTGACAAACTAAAACAAAACTATAGTGAAAGAGCGATAATAACAAGAAAAATACGTCAAGTGGTCCAGTTTATAATTATTACAAAACTCGAATATTTGGCATATTATTAGGTTCAATAAGACCATATCTTGATATAATAGTATTATCTCCGTTTTATTGAACATAGTAGTAAGTACAATTGATGAATCTTTTTAAATGCAACATATGCAAAATTGATGTAGCAGATGGACTTACCCAAGATAAAACATAACTTTTCCTATTATTCAAATAAATCAACTAATCTAAATTCTTCACAAAAAACCCCGCAAACCGACATACGCATCAATATATACGCATTATAATAATAAATTAACTGTAAATTTATAATTGTAAATATCACAGCCACTAATTAAAATCTTAATGGATTTCTTTACAAAAGAGAAAATTTCTATACAAAATTGATGAATAGATCTTTAAAATCTTTGTTTTTTATTAAACATGTTTTGTTGTATTTTTCTGTATGTTTTATGGGAATAGTATTTCATAATATTTGCACCATTGAAAGTCTTCTGTAGAGTGCAATATTTGGACCATTGAAAAGCTCCATAATTATTGGTGTTATTCATTGGATGAACTATACATTCTTAGTTCTACAGTTGTCATAATTTAGGAAGTCCAAGATCGAAACACTCAAATCCAAACAAATCGAAATGGGAAGCCAAATTCGAAGGCAGGGACAACTACTAAGTGCAATAAATTTACAGTAAGGCATCAACCATTCAGTAAGAATGATATCATTCATTGTCATGACTACATATCCGTTCCTGTACCGGTTGTGACTATCATCGATTGTGACTATATATCGGCTTTGTCTACGGACTCATACGACGGGTGCCACTAGTTAAGCAGGTGTTGCTTACCCTTCCGGAGCACCTAAACTCACCCTGGTTTTTGTGGGATTCATGTTACTCTAGCTTTAGTTTTCAGTGAAATGTTGTTTGTTTTATGTTTGTCTTTCATTTCATTTTGTTGGCCATGCATGGTCTTGTCTGTCTTCTGAATTGACGATTTCTGTCTGATATCTTGGTCTCTTTGAAATCCATTTAAAAAAGAACATTTTTCTGTGTTGTTTTTGTCTCAGGCAGATGTAAACTAACCGCAAACTATTATGATTTATATTTCAAAAAGAGTTGGTTTTATTGCGTAGATTAATTATAACTAAAACATAACAACATGAACAAATCAACGCATATCCAGAATAGCGAATCCAGCCGAAAGGACAACTACTTTATGCAATGCACGGAATAACGCCTTATTTTGTATCTCATTAGATAAGATTTTAAATTTTTCCTGGGATATTTTGTGACAAATAAGTAATATGAACAATTTAGGACTTAGAAACATTTACGAAATTGATTCATTTAACATAATGGACGTGACAATCTGTTCAAATAGATGTAGATCTAAACCAAATAATTGTTACGGGTGTTATTTACCTCAAACGACAAATAATCTAATATACTTACAGAATACATTTTAATTCTTATTTTTTAAAATATTTTTTGGTGCGTTTCTGTCTATTAAACCACACTTTGTGGAATAATTAAAGTTTGAACCTTACTTTGGCTAGCTATCTAAATAATTTTCGACGGAAGGCGATATTTTCGACATTTCGTTAAATATCCAAATGTTTTTCATGAGGTTTATAACTTTCGATGAGTTAGGACAATTGCATGTTTAGGAAAATATTCACCAATATTGTTGTCTGCTGTTATAGACGAATGTTTAAGCCTAGACCTTTACTGGGTGGGTACTAATTAGAAAAATATTCTCGGATCAATTTCTAAACTTGGTGGTTTTTAAAAATGCTAAAGTTAAGCTTTAGAAAATGTTACGATTATCATTGCCAGGAAATCCAAAATGTCACAAATGAAGATACTAAATAGTTCAAAGCTGGACTTTTACGATATATCATCTATAGTGACTGTGACGTTTGGGAAGTGGAAGAAAACAGAGCTTCCTGAATAAACCATGTCTAGTGTTGTTTTTAATGTATTTGCATACATTGCATCAGTTTTTACATGAATCATTAATACATTAATATCACATTCCTACGAAAAAATGGTTTGACATCATCAGTCAGTTTTAATTTCTAATCTCTTATTTGTAGGATCACATCATGCAGTTAAGTCAAGTGTAGAATATATACCCATGTAAGAGATCAAAAATGCATGGCCCAAAGAGACAAGAAACAAACTGAAAAATAAAACGAAAACACAAGGAACAAAGGCTTGGAATCCACGAACTCCTTTACAAAACAGGAGTGGGATCAAGTGGTTTAGAAGGGTAAACATCCCCTGTCTTGCTCGAATCAGCCGTCGTGAAATCCTTAAACTCTAATCCAGGTTAACGTCAAATCGAGAAGATGTCAACCTTATTTTTTATTACCGGTAACAGGTCCATATTTAGATACACTGATACCATAAGGATCAGCCAATTCGTGATTTATAAATGAATCCGCCAATGTTTAAGGTAATTCCTTTCATTTGATGGGTACAATCTTTTTTTGTTTTTGATAATTAACCACTATAAAGGTTTCTGGACCATCAAATAAATGGTATCCAAATACATGTAGTTATTGTATTTGTTTAACAATTTAGAGGAAATATACACGTTCTTTATTGATTATAAAAATATCATGTATCTGACTAAAATTATCTGAAGACCTGTTTTAACTATCCAAAATTACTGTATAAATATACTATATTTTCCGATGTTATAACGTTAGGTTCTTCTCGAAAATCCAGTTATTTTTTTAAATCACGTATAATAGTATTAAAAATGTACATGTAACAAAACATTAAACTCAAAGACAAACATTTGACCACAATTTCTGATTTTGGACAGGCACATTAGTGGGTGGGTGGAACTAGCTTAGTGGGTACAAAACCCTCCCCACCAAGCGGTCAAAAGAAAAATCAAAGAAAACCAAGGCATTGACAAACGAACTACTAAGTCAAACAGATATTGACCAGTACACACATGAGCAGAAGAATTTATTTTGAGTAAAAATAACAGTAAAATATTCTTGCAAATACTGTCTTCAACAGCCCGACATTTACATATAACAAAATACATCATTGAGTTAAAAAGGTGAATATTGGTTCAGAAACTTATAAGAATTAGCCACCAAACTCAAAAGGAGCTGTCGAGGAAATAAGAACATAATGGTTTTGTTATCTTTTGGGGGACGATTTTAGTTACGCCTAACCAGTGTTTTTTGTTTAACTAATATAAAACGTTAATGACAATAATCGAAATAGATTTTATCTTTTATGTATATAAATTGACTTTGTACTGCCTGGTCTATTTGGCTCCATTAAATATCAGATGACACAGTTAACAATGAATACACTTTGAATTGTGATTGGAAAACACATCATTCAATTATCATTTAGATATAAATGGAACGAGGTTGGTTTTCAAAAAACGATCCGGTTTTCATCACTTAACAATCCTTTCACACTGGTATTCTACACTGGACAGTAACAGTAGTTATCGTTAACAGCAGTAATGTCTGACAAAAATAGCGAAAACCGATTACTGACATTTACATCAATCTGGGAAGACTTTGTGGAAACTACTGGATTTCATGCTGTCAACAAGATTCACTTTAGGAAACAGCCAATCTTCAGAACGTAAGAAACTTTGTAAAGGGCATAAATTTACTATTTTCTGTTTTCTCGAATAGAAGTTGTATTTTTGTCAATTTATGATATAACATGTAGGAAAATGTTGCTTTCCATGAACAAAAGGCGACCTGTTTTCGTACGGACCATTATGTTTCAAATAAGAAAAAAATAAACATTATTTCATAACCAATTGGAATAATTTTGAAATGGTCATTTAACTAATTATATTTAAAAAAACCTAAGTCTGACAGTGTACCGTTCTGTAGTTGAAATAACAGATTAAACTTGTTGCTTGCTATATATGTTTTCACAAATGACAATGGATATCTTCCCACTGTCCGTGACTACAAATCTGTTCCTGTACCGGTTAGTACTAACATCGATTTTGACTACTGAGTAAGACAGGTGCCACTAGTGGAGAAGGAGTTGCTTACCCTTCCAGAGCACCTGAACTAACCCTGGTTTTGTAAGGTTCGTGTTACTCCAGTTTTATTGTTCAATGTGGTGTTGTGTGTTGTGTGTTTGTCTTTCGTTTCGTTTTGTTGGCCATGGTCTTGTATGTCTTCTGACTTACCGATTTCTTTCTGCCCTTTGGTATCTTCGAATGCTTTTTATATCTATTGAAAAAAGTAGTTAGAGACTTAAAAGTTTCCTGATGGACTTATTTATATCAGATCAAGACATTGAAAAAACACATAACTTCACAAAATCTATTTCCAGTATGTTTTGGATATTATTGTGGATGGTGTCTGCCGGGTACTTGATGTACATCGTGTCTAATGAACTAATACATTACTACCAGTATCCAACGATAACAACCGTAACTTCCCGAATATCGGATGAGCTAGAATTTCCAGCTGTGACCATCTGCAACCTTGCATCAAGAAACAGTAGTAAATTCATAAAAGATGACCGAGTCGACAATTATTATATTGGTGTGTCTGGTATGTACAAATTTCGCAAAGCAATTAATTGGAGCGACCCTTTTTATGCCCTCAATGGATTTCTGACCAATCGAACAATGCAAGATCTGTTTGAGGAGTCAAAAAACCTATCACATTTTACATATTATCATACGTTTGATTTAAAAGACAATTATTTAAACTTTACCCCTGTGGCTACAGATCTAGGATTATGTTACAGAACTAGTACTACAATGACCAGTTTGTACGGTGGATTGTACAATCTGAATGTTTATCTTGATCTACTCTTAGAGGATGATTATTACAGTAATACATATATATCATCAGGACTAAAGGTAAGCCAACAAGTTCCTCCTTAGCAAATGCTAATTCAATTTTTACTACAACATGTACAAAAGCCAAAATGATATCAATATGACAACTGCTTTTAAGAAACGAGAATGCGTTTGTTATGTAATGAATGAATATCAGTGCCACTTATTATGAACTCTCATAGTATTTTAATTTGACAAATGTGTTATAATAGTCAATTATTTTCAAGTCGTAAGTCGTAAAAAATAAGAGATGTGGCACGATTGTCCATGAAACAGCCACCCACCAAATGACAATAGAATTTAAACTTCTACAGGTCCCATTACGGCCTTCAACAATGAACCAGAGTCCATACCATATATTTTTTTATAAATGTTTTAATTTAAAATTTTGCCACTCTGTGACTATTTCAAAGTACATGTATAATGGTGAAATATGACTTCACTTCATTCATTTATTGATTGTTGCTTGACGTCTAGTGGCAGACTTCTTTCAATAAAAGAAGAAAACTTAATTACAATTTTATTTTTAACACTTTAAAATCATACAGTCAGTGGTTTTAGTAATTCAAAACAACCAGTTCCACAGCCCACAATTTTGCCAGTCACTAACTGAGCAGATGGTGATTTTAATGAATCATGGCTGCCGTGTATACTAGCATTCACTAAAAAGTTCATTGTTGTTTCAAAACTCATTTGCTGTAATGGAGAGGCACAAGTTTCCATGGCAACTCGATTGAATGGTTTGTAAGATCCCTCAAATGTCATATAGTCAGCCAATAAAGAAAGATGGCGGTAATCCACTTCAATACCATAGGCTCCAAACACATTCTGTACCTCCTGTTGAGATCAAATTAAAACATTTTGAAATCAAAATTAAAAAACAACTGAGGTGCTTCGCCAGCGCAGCATGTTGACATGGGAAATGTGCACAATTCAAGAGGGTCTGAGTGGCCAAGTGGTCAAGGTAGTTGATTTAAACTTACCTGTTAAGATCACTGTAGCCTATCACCTATATGGCACGAGTTCATGCCTGAGTTTGTACCATACAAAATCAGGTTGTTTTTAACTTGCATTGCACATGATAGATTTGTCAGATACATGCCCAAGGTTGTGGTTCCCTCCAAGTACTCCGGCTTCCTCCACCAGTAAACTTGACGATATGGCTTATTTATTGTTGAAAGTGGTGTTAAACCCCAATCAAATAAAACAAACAAGATTCGAGATTTGGGTAGGCGTAGACACAGTATTTTGATGGACACGGTAGTGTGAGTGACACAGTATAATGTGCTGAACATTTGAAAGTGATAGACAAAGTTGAGTTCTAGACTGAGTAATTTCAGTGAACATTTTGACTCTTAATCCCCAAACTTGAGTTAATTTCGTTGCCTTTTTTATTGGGAATAATTTTTCCCCCCCAATTAATCCCTTTTATCTCAAAAACGGTAAGAGAGAAAATATGCTGACTTATATCTGAAAGCTCTCCTTGAGACAAATCTATCTGAAAAAAAATCCATCAAAATTTAATAAAAAATAGAATTTTCCATTTTACATGAAATTGAATTTTTTGCCCAATTTGACACCAATTATCTCAACTGAGGTGCTTTGCAAGTGCAGCATGACACGACCGCAGCATGTTGACATGTGAAAGATGAACAAATGAACTGATACATTATTTTGTTGGACACAATAATGTGCTGGACACAAAAATATGCTGGAAACAGTAAAGTGCTGGACACAGTAATATGACTGGGTAAGTGATCATTTTGAATTGCATTATCCTCAAAACTGGTGTCACTTTTGTTAAATTTTTCATAAGGAATCATTTGGAGAAAACCATATCAAAATCAGATGAAAAAATAAAAATTTTCCATATTAATCTAAATTGAATTCCAAACACTTTGACCCTTTAAGCTCATAAATGGTAAGAGAGAAAATCTGACTTTCTATTTAAAGCTCTCATTAAGATAAAACAAATGCAAACCAGAGGCTCCCAGGAGCCTGTAATCGCTCACCTGGCTTAGAGTTGCCGAATCAGAGTTAATGTGAACAAAGA